>PVKN010009655.1:0-23500 GCA_004027915.1 Capromys pilorides
ACTGTATCATTAGCTTTCCAGTCTGTATATGTGTGTATATCATAATGCTTTATAATCTGAGCTTTGTAGATTAATATTTTGTAAGTGTCTTCCATCTAAAAATGCCTTGCATGGCACTTCAGTTAATTTTCCACTTAAGTATAACAAATCACCAAACACACACACATACATTTATTGCCTCACAGTTTCCATGGGTCGAGTCTAGACCCAGCCTCCCTTGATCTGCTCAAGGTCTCACAAGGCTGCCATTGTGGTGTTGACCAGACTGTATTTGCAAATGGAGGGTTGACTAGGGTGGAATTCATATCTAAGATCATACAGGTTGTTGAGTATGCGTATGATCATTAATTCTTGTATACTTCCTTTATTGGGTTAAGAAATTCCTAGAAGATTAGCAAGTGTGCTTCTCGGTGTGTCTAGGCATGTCAAGGAGGCACAGACTTGGTTACCATATCTGGTCTCCCACTCGGTCCTGTCTGGCACTGATTCCCTTTTCTCCTCCCTGGATACCATAAACTAAGCAACTTTGCTCCACTACAGTCTTCTTCAGCCATGTTGTTCCTATCTATGGAGTGAATACCCCAGATTGTGAGCTAACTTAGACGTTTTTTCTTCAAGGTGTGTCAAACACTGGGTCCAGCAGTGGAAAAGCTGACTGAGATACCGAAAAATTACTTTTCTTGAGGATGTGAGACCAAGGGCCTGGATTCTTGCTGGCTAATGGTTGAAGGCTGCCTTCAGAACAGTGATGGCAACCCTTTGAGAGCATTCATCATAACAGCTGGCTGTGGTATGTGTGCCACAGGTTCACCACCACTGCCCTGGAAGCTTCTCACACATTTCTCTGCCATGTGGCCCTCTCTGTGGTTGGTTCACAATATGACAGTTTGTTTCTTCAAGGCCACTAGGGAACATTCAAGATCCAAACTATAGCAAATCACTGTTATGGTTAAATATTTTCATAGGCCCTTAATTACTTCCTTTTCATGAATTGTAGGAAATGCATTTGCTGGGTCAAAAAGTTCACACACTTTAGAGGCAATTAATAGCACCGTATTAGAGGGCACTGGAAGCATTTTGAACTAAGCCAAGTTAATATTTATAAAGTGCTTGAATAGTGCTGAACATACTGGAAGGACATATGTACATACTGACTAAAAGGAATAAAAAATAAAATTGAGTTCTTTTCATTTTTATCCTCATAGTAATACTATGAGCTAAATCTAAAGGTATTTGAATTTAATAGAACAAGATGAGGTCAGAGGGTAAAGATAAAGATTACCAAATTGATTACTTAAGCCTTACCCAGTTTCTCCACTCTTCAAGCATATAACTATAAGCAAATTGCTTTTCCCAAGTTTAGCTATCTCCTCCTCCTCCACTTGGAAGCTATAGACCAGTGAGACTCACCCTGAGGATAACCTGGGGAGCTTTAAAAATGAGCCATGCCTGGGTCCTGGCCCCAGAAATTGTGATGTAATTAGTCTGGGCTGTGGCCTGGGCATCAGGATTTTTGAAAGCTCCCCAGGTGAGTCTAATATGCAGCCGGGGTTATGACCCTCTGCTAGAGTCGCCCACACTTGCAAGGAATTATTTCTTCATGTAGCTGAGGAGGCAACATTCAGTTCTTGCTCTCTGCTCTCAGCCGCCAGGAAGTGGTCCACTAGGGTCATGCTGGAATCAAGCCTTTGTCTTGAACTCCAATGTCGACTCAGTCTGCAAAGTTAGTTTGGGAAACCATCAATTACCTGCTGTTTCACCCTCCACTGTGAGTCCCTGGGCAGCAGGATGTCAGCATCAGCCATGCTGGCAGGGCTGCTTTCCAGTGAAGCCTGCTGTTGCTGCTTCTGCTGCTGTTTTTCTAGGAGCCAAAGTGGATCCTCACATCAGGGCAGCAGCATCCTGCTGCCTGTCAGTCACAGCTGCATGACAGAGGCTGAGGGACTAGACTGTTGGCTGCCAGCCACTGGAGCTGGGTAGCAGATTTGCTGAGGTGTCTTTGGGGCCAGGCCAGCTTTCCAGCTCACCGTGAAGGCTGGAGATGAATTTCTCTGAGTGGCCAAAATGCAGCTCAAAATGAACCCTATCAATCAATGGAATGAAAGCCTTGGTCAGGCTGCCCCAGTGTGATAGAGAAGGCCAGGATCAACCTCCATGTTTTTCCTTCATCTGATAACTTAGGGGAGGTAAATGTGTCTGCCATTTTGCTGAGGTCAGATACTACCCAGTGATTATGGGGAAAATGATGATGTAGAGAAGTTCCTAGCCAAAGACCACGAAGAAAAATGGAAAAGTCCTATTTAATGCAGGCCTGTGTTGCACAAGTCATTGTGTGGACACACAAGATGTGTAATCTCATTGAATCAGAGCGTGACAACAACTATGAGAAAGCTACATGGTTATCTCTGTTTCACAGATGTAGAAACAGAACACAAGTGGTGCAGGATCCTTGTGAAGCCATGGAAGTAGCAAACGACAAAACCAGAATCCACGCATTGACCTCTTAGCCTGCAAAGCCCTTGGTTTTTTTGCACATCACTCTGATTCTCAAATGGAGAAGGGAAATTTTTGATCCAAGTAGCTAATGCTTTTGTTCATTTCCGTGCTTCTTACTAGGGTTATTGCCATCATGACCTGTCATCTTGGACCAGTTGTGAAACACCGAATATTGCATTTGTATTTGTATTGATGCACCTTCCCCACTGGATTAATGTAGGCCATGTTAACTCATAACGGACAAACTCCCAGATCTCAGGGACCTCACATGGAGACATTTATTTCTTGAACACATAAAATCCAGCTGGCCATGTAGGACTGAGAGATTTTGTTCCATGCAGGAATGTAGTCCACCTGAGGCCCCTTCCTTCCCTAGGGCTTCGGTGTTGGTCACTAAAGAAGGCACTGCGGAGGGTCCTTTAGGAGGTTCTGCTACCACATGAGGACACAACACACCTCATTTCTGTTCATATCTCATTAAGCAGAACTTTGATATGTGTTGTTACCTAATGAAGGTAGCCTGGGAATGCATTCAGCTGTGTGCTGCTGATAACAATGACAATAGTTTTATTTATTTATTTTTCTGTACTTGGTACAGGGTCTCACTACACACCTTGGACTCATAGTGATTGTCCTATTTTCAGCTTCCTGAGCACTGGGATTACAGGGATGCACCACCATGCCTGGACTCAGTGGCCAGATTAGCATGCCCGGAGACAGGGCCAGCATGGCATGTGGTGCCGGGGATCAAAGACAATGGGTTTTAGTGATCATTTAGTAATCCTCTCTCGACCATAGATGTCCTTCAGGGCTCTTCCTTCCTGAGGACTCACATTCCTGACTCCACCCGCACACTCTCCTGAAAGCCATTTTGTGGTTTGCATCATCTCTTCCGACTGACAGTGACATTCCACAAAATTTCTACCCACTGTGCACAGGTCAGGGCAGGAGTACCCAAGGGGGTCCTTCAAGGCTACCTTATGCCCGAGTGGCACTCAGGCCAAAAATTATGGGCCTCTCAGGATATATTTGAACCACCTTCTGCCAATGTGTGAGAGTAGGGAGTCAGTGACAGAGAAGTTGCTGATCTTTGCCTTCAATCTTCCTCTAATGACGAACGTCAGTATCTGATTCTAAGGACCCTGACTATTTTGTCTATGGTGTCCTCACCTCAGTGTGTTTTCTTTTTTCATTAGCTCTGCTAGCTCCAGCCCTGGGAAGAAAGTGAGTTCTACAGAGATGGACACTAGGGACATTTTTACACCTGCCAGTTCTGCTAATGAGTGTGCTAAGTCCCTATCTGCTTACTCATGGGATAAAATGAAAGGAACTGTGCAATCTGGCTTAAATGTAGTCATTTGTGATAACATAAATGGGCCCTTCAGGAGGGATTCAGACTCTTATTTGGTGAAAACTTGTCTCTCAGCACTTTTCCAACTCCACAAGGATAAGGACGTAGGATCCTCAGAACTCGGTGGGTGCCAGGCTGACATTTTTTTGGGTGATCTAGGATCTAGCCTTTTTCTTTGAATAAGGCTTGGGGCTCTACCAGGATGAGCCACCCTTCTCTGGGCTCCTGGTGCCTGCAGACCTCTGGGTGTCTGCCGTGGCATCTGTTTGCCCTCTGTGTGGTCACAGTATCCTGCTAACGTGGGTTTTCAACAGGTGTTGTGGATCTGCCCTGCAATTCATACACTACAGCGATAGAATGCCTCTTGAAAAGATAAGGGGCCATTTTGTTTCATCTCATTGTGCCACTCAGTGGAGTTCATGTGGAAACCCAAAACCAATTTGGGTTTGCTGGAGACCATCTTTTCTCTCCGGGTGGCTGCCATTGATCCCACAAAGGGGAATTCAGGACACATGCCTGCTACTGCTCATCACTTCCAGCTTTTATTCTGCTTCCCACAAGAGGTAAAGGTGGTCATCCTTGCTTCCCCTTTGTCACAGTTCCTTCTGCCTATCTTTACGGGCCCAGTGGTCCTGAGAAGAGCAGTAGATGTTTGGAACTCCACAAAGGGGTTTGTTGCCAAATTACAGGGGGCAGGGTGAGGTTGGAGGACCGAAAGTGAACATGGAAATTATTCCTTAAAGAAGAATTGTTCAGCTTAGTTAGGTACTACCTTCCTGAAATAGATGTAACCACAGAGCAATGCCATGGTCTACATTTTAAGTAAATAAATGAGGCATCTTAGTGGAAGAAATAAGCAAGGCCAAAACCTAAAGACAGTTCTAAAAAATATAATGTTCTGAAGTGCACTCATGGCCTCACTTTGCACAATAACACACTTAACTTCTCTGGACATATAACCTTCTTCATTTATGTGGGATGTAGTTTTCCTCCATAGCTGACTTTTGTTTTTCTATTCTCCTGATTTATTTTTTGAAGAGTAGGAAAATGTACTGAGGAATAAGAATGGAGAATAGGAACAGGTCTTGAAAGACAGGAGGAGTTCCAAGTGGATTGTTAATGAAGCCACTTCTGAGAAAATTTCACAGTGCAAAGTCACAAAAAGTAGGTACCCACAGGGTCCTGAGTTCAATCCCCAGTACCAAAAAAACAAACAAACAAAAAAAAGTGGGTACAAAGTCACAAAAGGTGGGTCAAATTGCAATCAGCCACTAAGATTACAATATAGCCATTCAGTTAATATTGATCCAACAGTAGCAAGGGCATGTAGATGACATCATTAACTTTGGTCAGTAATCTATGGTCTTATTGGATGGGAGAGAATAACCCATCCTTATTGAGATAATGGCTTATTAGTATGTGAAATTTGAATAAAGTGGTACCAATAATCTCAAGATTCCTTAAGGGAGTGTGTAAACCTGGCTATTGTTATTTTAATTTTCCAATGTGCCTCCAGCCACAGTTTTGATGTGTTCTTGTCTTCTGCTCTAACTCCCTTGAGGGCCTCGCCCTATCTGACTGCCTACAGTGGACTCTGGACCTATGAACTCAACTCATTTGCCAGGGCTTTTTGTAACTCGAGTTGGTTGTAAGTCAAGAGTATTTTCCTGTAAGAAATAATGGAAATAGCCATAATGAATTTCAAACTTCCCAAAGCACCCCTAACTAGACACTTCATAATAAAAACGGTTGTATAATGTACTTAATTTGCTGGGGAGATAGCTCAGTGGCCTGAGCACCTGCCTGGCAAGTGCAAGGTTCTGAATTTGATCCCTGGTACCAAAAATATTAATAATAATAATGTGCATAATTTACCATAAATATCAATAATTTTCCTACTGTATTCACCAAAAAGTTAAAAATGTGCATAATTTATGTAGAAGGTGGTTATTGTTTGAAAGGAGAATCCCCCTATAAGAACATCAAGAATCTGGCTCTTTGGTGCCCATTTTTCCTTGGAAAAATCTTTACCCCACTAGGACCTGCTTCTGTCTTACTAGGTCTCAACCTTTTCAAAACTAAATAGTGGTCTAAGGTTGCCTGTTTCTGTCTCTTCTTTGACATAGTTCTGTAGTATGATACGGCATTGTCATTTAGCAAGTTAATGCAATAATTGGCTTTTCTCTATCTAGGTGAGTCTTCTCTACAGATGTGTGTAATTCTGTCCATTTTTTTAAAGAATTTCCTTTGTTTCAGAAGAACTTTGCTGCACTGATTGTTGAAATTCATTACCCTCTTTAGCAAGCTCCTCAGCTGCTGGTCTCTGTTGCTCAGCCAGAAGTTGCTGAAGCTACTCTGTAGACAGTTTCTCTGAGTGCTCGTCCAGCAGTTCAATATCACCACTGTCTGTCTACCTGCAAATCTACGGATTCTCCTTTAGTGACAGTGTCATTAATCACAGGCTTCACTGAAGGCTAAAATTCCTCTGCTCAACCTTCAAAGTGTCTCTTCTTTATAATTTTAGGCCACATTTTCTTTAGGAAGATCTCCTTGTCCTTTGAGAGACATTGGCTAAGGATTTCTCAATCAACCTCACAAAGGAAAAGATGTTGTAATGTTACTTCCAGAACTCTTTAAAACTTAAATCTGTATCTGAGACCATCTGGAAGCACTTCAGGAACAGTTCCTTGGTGTATAGCTTCTTAAAGTTGGCTAACCTGTTGCTGAGGAGTTGTATGAGGTGGGGGGAACTTTACTGAAGACATGGGAATTATTTAGCCAATTCTTCTCCCAGATTTTGGGGGTGAGCAGGGGTATTGTTAAGGATAAGGAGAACCTTGAGTGATAAACCTTAGTCTTTTCCATATCGCTTATCAGTAGGACACAAAGCCTCCCTGATACGCTCAAAAAATTCTCTCATTACCCAGGGTGCTTTGTGTTAGATCCCCACATGACTCCTAGCCTATTTTGCATGACTTTAGGTTTTCAGAATACTCTAGGGGTCTCAGAGCAATAAACCAAGAGAGGTTTCATCTTGAGCTCACCACTTGTGTTGGTACATAGCAATAAGTTTAACTTATCTGTCATAGGCTTGTGGCCTGGCATTTTCCTCTCTTTCTGGGTAATATATATTCTCCGGGGCATTTTCTTCCAGAAAAGACCAGTTTAATCACAGCTGAAAACTTGATGAGAGCAAAAGCCACTACTCTGTCATTGTTTTGAAGTGGTATATGTAACTTTCAGCAGCTCTTTAACAGCACTGGCTTTTTCACCATGCCTAGTTATGCTATGAACCCTTGTTTTACAATTATGAAATGACCTCTTACTGGCACAAAACATTTCACTCTAATCATTCATTGATGGATTATCCTTTATGAGATCTGCATTTATAACCCTAGCTTTTTCACAAATTATAGATTCAGATAGGCTATAACCTGCCATCTGCCTTTTGTTTCCTCACACTGATAATAACCTTTCTACCTCGTCTAACACTGCTGATTGTGACTTACTAATTAGAGTAACATCATTAGCAACACTAAATTCCTTATACAAACCTTCTCTCTGTATGATTGTCCAGAAGGCAGATTTTAACATGTTCTAAACATTAGTGAGATTGGTCACTTACTGTCATTCTCATATTTTTCCACTATTTCCTTCTTCCTTTTTTTTTATGTTTTTGGTTGTGGCAGAGTCTTACTACACAGCTTGGACTCATGGTGATCCTTCTGCTTTCAGCCTCCCTAGTGCTGGGATTACACCACCATGTCCAGACTCTGGCTGACTGAGCCCACCTTGGGGGTTGGGCTGGCACTACATGCAGTGCCAGGGATTGAACTGCAATCCCTGTGCTTGCCTGAGCTTGCCTAAGTAGAAGCTTTAGTCACTGGCCCCTCCTTATTTTGTTTGTGATTGCTTTCTTTTCTTTTCTTTTTCTTTTTTTGGTCTTTTTGAGACAGGGTCTTGCTATGCAGTTCAGGCTGACCTTGAGCTCACTTTCATAGCCCAGGGTGATATGCAACTCACACTGATCCTCCTGCCTCAGCCTCCCAAGTACTGGGATTACAGGCATGTGCCACCATGCCCAGTGTCCATGCAGAATTCTACCAGATGACAATTATCAAATTTTACAGAGAGAACTTGAGATTAAGAGACACACATAGTAATTCAGCATTACAATCATGATATTATCTTTGAAACACTTTTAAATGTCTTAATGTGGAATAACATTTTTTGTCAATCATTTACATCTATCTAGTACACAAAGAAGCGTTTGCCTAATTTGTTATCCTCTAACAGTATGTCATTGAAGAAATGTATGACATTGTCTGGACTGCTCAGCATCTGAGAATCTCTAAGTGTAGTGACACATTTATAACATACACATTACATAAGGTCTTTAGAAAAATGCTACCATTTGACTATGGTCTCATGCTGACATGTACCTCTTATCACAAGTAGCTGAAGCACAAGAGAACGGCAGATATCTGAGTCTAATTTCAGTCTCTAGTAATTCAAAGATTTCTTTTTAACTTCAGAGGTTATCTCCAATCTGAGTTCCTCTATACGTTTCTGCATTTGTTTGTTTATTTCAGATGCTACGAATTCAGAGATTTCGGTGCATGATTCCCATTTTCTTGTATGGTAGTGTCTCCTCTATTTGTTTCAGGTGGGCTAAGGACCTGAGATTGCATTTTGCTCCTTGTCTGTATTATTCTGAGTTGCTGTGATCTTTGGTGCAGGACTGCATACCCGCGGGTTGTTCATTCAGTCACAACTGCTGGGTTGGCTGAGTTGCTTGTAGGCCAGGGGAGGGGGGCTCTCACTCACCTGGCAGGCCTGGTACTGGATGATAGGCTGCACTGGCGGTCCTGGTGCTGGCTGATGATGGTAGGCAGCACTGGTGGCGGGTCAGAGTAGGTCTCACCTGGCGGGCCTGGCACTGGGTGATAGGTTGGCAAGCCTGAGGCTGGATGATAGGCTGGTGGGCCTGGCGCTGTCTGATGATGGTAGGCTGCACTGGCGGTGGGCCAGAAGAGGTCTCACCTGGTGGGCCTGGTGCTGACTCATGATGATAGGCAGTGCTGGTGGGCCTGATGATGGCTGACGATGGTAGGCTGCACTGGTGGTGGGCCAGAGGTCTCACCTGGTGGGCCTGGTGCTGACTCATGATGGTAGGCAGTGCTGGTGGGCCTGACACTGGCTGATGATGGTAGGCTGCACTGGTGGTGGGCCAGAGGTCTCACCTGGTGGGCCTGGCGCTGGGTGATAGGCGGTGCTGGCGGTGGGCTGGAGGTCTCAGATATCTGAGTCTAAAGGAAAAGTTTATCACTATAAACAATCCTAGTTTTTTATCTTAGAAGACCTATGCACCCAGGAGACATAAATATATTTAATACACCTTGAAATAAGCAATATATAGTTTTACAGCTATAAGGAAACCTTTGTGTCAATTTAATTTTGTACCAAAGCATTTTTTAATTAAAAACTTATTTTTACTCACAGAAAACTTAACTTTGTTATGATAACCAATATAAACCTATTACAATAGTATGTTTATCAATGTTTATTGGGGTGTGCCTCCAATAAGGCTATGGAAATTATTTGGGGTACACTAATGAATAAAGGTTGGAATAAATATTTCCAGATACCTCTTCCTTTATTCACCAAGGGAAATCTTGTCCAGCAATTTACCCAATTTAAGTGGTCCTCATTTAATTATCTTAACAAATTTTTCATATGACCTATGAGGTCATAACAATTAATATATTATTCTTGACCAATGAAAGACTCCAACGTCTTATACACGGACAAAAATATAAATTTCATTTGTAAGGACAGTTTTATATTATTTTGTTCAGTTGGAAACCTGGGTGGAGCATGTACTCAACCCTAATGACATTTATTTGTATGCCAAGTTAAATTGCAAGCATAAATATTTGAAAAATAAAAAAAAAAAAAGAAAAACACTGAGTTCAAACAAAACAGCTGTACATGTTGCAGCTGGCAATAAATTGAAGAGACATACAGTCATATGTAAGACAGTTGTTAATAAACCAGAGTGCACTCTAGATACATTGGCCAAGTTGAATTACAGTAACTCTTTTATGCTTTTTAGCTTTGTAACTATAAATAGGCTATTCAGATTTTTTATAGGCCAATTAACAGAGATCTCTTGTAATAAGGAAGGAATAAAATATTTTTACACCTGTGAAAGCAAAGATAGTTTTCAAGATGGGCCCTACACTGACAGTTTATCTGATTGGAATACCTAGCTATACAGCCTCTCATTGTTGCTTTGACAGCCACATGTAACTGTTCTCTCTAAAGGGACAGACTGTTAAATGTAATGTGTGTGTGTGTGTGTGTCTGTGTGTGTCTCTGTATGTGTGTCTGTGTATGAGTGTGTGTGTGCAGATCAGTTTTGGGTGTAGGAAAAGATGAGTTGTGTCCTTGGAGCTAACTATGTATTCTGAACTGTGTGGTGAGAAACTCTGAAAAGGTTCCAGTCTTCCCTGCTGCAGATGTCTACCCATGGCAGGTTTTTCCCACTTTGAACAGTCTCCTGATTTGAACTGCTGTATTTTGTCAGAACAAAAATGTAAAGTATATATATATATATATATATATATATATATATATATATAGAGAGAGAGAGAGAGAGAGAGAGAGAGAGAGAAAGCAGACCTGAGATGTTTGTACCTTCTTTCCTGATGATAGTATGAAAGCATTGAGACGGATGATGAGCCCTTTGTGGAATAGGTAATAAACGACTTGTGGCAGCAACAGCAGCAGACTGACATCCTCTGGAAGGGAATTGATTGCCAAGGTCATTAGGACTTCCATGTAGGTTCCAAGCCCCTTTGTCCTTACCCTTGCATGTTATAGGCAAACAGACATCTCACTGTATACAGGGACCTTGCTGATTTCCGTAAGACTTAGTGTACAGTTGGCTCCTCTGTACCAAATCTTTCCCTGTCTTGGCTTACATATTCCAAATCCAAACCTGAGAAGATAACTTCATTGACATACCAATGAAATATCACATGTGATAAAAAGCTCAATATTTGCATTTTAGTTTTATCACTTACTAGCTATGTGACTATAGTTTTCAAAAGTGGTTTTGGAATAATTCTTCATCATAGTTATTCTTCTACAAATTTGCCCTCCCTCTTGAGAGCCTTAACTCTTCTCTTCTTGGATCTGTGTACATAGATTATGATTATTACCACAAACAAAGTGGAGGGAATGTTCTTGCATGACTTGTGAGTTTAGCTTATTCAGAGATCATGCAACTTCAGCTTCCTTCTTTTGAGACACCCACTTGTATGGCCAAAATCCATACTGTGAGGAAGTCCAAGCAGTCCAGAAATGGTCCAAGTAGAGGGGGAACTAGGCTCCTGATCCATAGGCCTGACTAAGCTGCTGGTCAACAGTGGCACTACCTTTCTTTTCTTTCTTAAAAAAATGTATCAGTTATTTAATTATGTTCTTAGTAAGAAATTCAGAACACTAATTTAGGAGGATGAATTCCATTTGTTAGAACAAAAACGGATCACAGGTAGCCCCAGATCTGAAGAACAGCTGTGATTTTTGCTAAAATCTATGAGTCCACTGCTTTCTGATCCATCTTGTTCTGCTCTGAAATCTGGTATCTCTCTTTCTCAGTGTTGAAGATCTCACCCTCCTGATGTCTGGGTTTCCGCAGCTTCTTCTGGAATTGAGCATTAATGAGGTGTTTGGGGATTTTCACTTTGTTGTTAGCAATTTTTGTAGAGGCAGCAATGACAAATTTCTGGTGTGTTCTTTGTAGAGTAACACAGTTAAGGTTAAGAAGCCCAGTCACAAGTAGCAAGCCACTGGCCAACTGCTTCAGGAAGAATACTCTCTTGCCTCTGTGATGCCTGGTGAGGATGATCAAGATGGTGCCGAGAGCAATGCTAGCTCAAAGTTTCCTCACATGCTGACTGCAGGATTTCTTGCCATGGCTCAAGAGCTTTCAGGGGACTGAACCATCTTTAAAGTAGATTTTCCAGCCTCTTTTGAACTATTTCAACTGATTCCTCTGACCAGAAACATGGTCTCTTCTTGCTGAGACTTTCTGGAATTAGAGATTTGAGAGGAAACATGTTATTGTTCTTTTTTAAGCTAGTAAGTTTTGGTTATTACATAGAAATAGGTAACTGAAATATTTAGAACTCAAGAGTCCCCCATTTCAGAATAAAACTTTTAGATATAAAATTACTAGCATATAAGCAAATCTATAAAGTTGTGTTTGTGTCTTTGTTGTTGGAAAAAAATCAGAGCACCAACCAATAGAGAAATGTTGCAGAGGTTGTACATCCCATTCACAGCACTGACTATGCACTTAATAAATGAATCAATTATGACCACAGTAAACCTTGGAAACATTCAACCTTTTTTTAAGGTAGAGAAAACTGTTGCAGAATAATTTATAGTATGGCCCAGTGTTTATAAAAAATAAATAATTATTAATCCCCTCTGCACATATGTATATGTTTATAGGAGTCTTGAAAATTATATAGAAAGATGTGTAACCTGCTATAGCACTCAATGATATAGCAAGATGGAGGTGGGAAATGTGGGGTGCATTGCTATGGTAGTGATGATAAGAAGGATCTTGGGCTGATATTTGTATAAACTTTATATATCTTTGGATTTTTTTTACTTGGTTCAATTATCATGGTGTCTTTGAAATAAAATCAATATCGCTAGGCATGGAGGGACAAGCTTATAATCCTAGCACTCTGGAAGACTGAGACAGGAGGACTGCAAGTTTGAGTCCAACCTGGGCAACTTAGCAATATAGGAAGACCCTGTCTCAAAATTAAAAAAAAAATTAGACAGCACTGGGGTTGTAGTTCAGTGTGAAGGCCCTGAGTTTAATCCCCAGTGCCATGCAAAATAAATAAATACACAAATAAATAAATTTAGAAGAGAAATAAAATAAAGAAATACAATAAAGGAAAGGATTTTCCATTAAATTTAAGAAAGAGAGAAAGGTCATGGAACTTGCAGTTAAATAGACGCAGATATAAATGCTACAGCTGCCACACATTAAATTAACTTTCTTTGGTGTATGTTTCCTCATGTGTAAAGGAAGAATCATAATGTCTAGTTTGCAGAATCATCATGAGGATTAACAAAGGCCATCATTTTTTGTGATTAACCTCAATATAAGACTTCGCTTCCCCTCTCTAGTCTTTCTTGATGTTCTATCTGAAGAAACACAGTCCAACAGACAAAAAAGAAATGAGCCTCAGGATTTTATCTGTGTCTCTCTTTGTCTCTCTCCAACAGGGAATTGAAGGGCAAATGAAGTTTTGCAAAACTTTTTGGAAATTCCCCCTCCTTTTACTTCCCCTCCCAGAGACCATGGAGGTGATGGTGATCATAATGATTTATTGAGCCTTGACAACGTGCCAGGAACGTTCAAAGTACAGCATCTTATCCTAATTTCAAAAATTGGTAAGCATTTGAGTGCTTGTATTGTTATTCAGGTATTTTTGCTTGCAGAAACCCAGCCTTCTGAAAACCTGACTAAAACTAAGTTGAAACTAATGGAAAATCTGAGTAAGCTGTCTCCTTACCTTGCTTCATCTGCTCTTAGTGAACCTCCAAATAGACTCCCCACCCCAGCACCTCAGCCCATACATTTCTCCAAACTCAAGTCTCTTGGAGGCAGATTTGAAATTTACTTTCTCATTTTTACACATTTGGCCACCTTTCATTTGAAGGAAAATCGAAGGATTTTGAGACTATAAGACTAAGTGGAATAAATCAGACACAGAAGGTTAAATGTCACATAGTTTCTGTAGTATGAAAGACTCAAAACATAAATAATTTATAGAGCAAAATAAAAGAGAAATGGTAAGAACAATAGAGGGAGATTCTGTGGAGATGAGAAAGGGGAAGTTCAAATGACCAAGATACAATATGTACATGTACCAGTTCTCCGAGATGAATGTAATTATTATGTATTGCAGACATCCTAATAAAGAAACTTATTCCTATAAGTGATTTACATGCCATGTGGTAGAAAAATGAACCTGATTTTGTAACATCGTCTCTTAGTGGCACCCTCAAATTCACTCTATTGCTCAGATCTTAATAACTCAAAATCTCCCGTCATTTTTTCTCTTCAGTTCTTCCTTTCCTCAAACTATGCTGCCTTCATTCCATGATTTCAAGCTGGAGGGGGGAGAAACAAGGAATTCCAGTTGGATCGTTCTCTCAGTAAGACTCGTCTGTAAGAAATTAGCACAGATGAGTCCGTGAAGAAAACTTTCCATCTTGTGATATAGTAGGTCAGTATAGGTCCTAAACTTCTTTCTTCCCTATAGCCATATTCTTGTAATGTTTGTGGATCTGGTCTGGCTGTGTAATGTGATCCACTCCCTGGATAATGACAATTGGGACACAATAAGTGGCATAAAAAGTGCTTGCATAATGGGGTTCACTGCTCTAGGATTGTATTACGGCTTGTATCTAGATTTCTCCCCACCTCATTCAAGCCTTGTATGAGCACCAATGGGGCTTTTTACAGAGGTGGCTGCATCTAGAGTGTGTGATGCTGGGATTGATTCATGGTACAGTGTTAGAATCAAGGGCACCAGGGTTAAGGGTATGAATATCACCAGCCTTAGGTATCGTGGATAAGATCTAAGGGCTGGAAAAAGCTATGGTTGTCCCATGTTTCTTTGCTGCCTTCTGCCCACCATGAACTGTTTCCCCTCTGTCAGGCCAACCTGCCTTGGAAGCAGCCAGCAATGACTGACACCTCTACAAACTGTGAGATAAATAAATCTTTCTTCATTTAATTTTGGGTGTTGGGTCTTTTGTCTCAGCAATGAGAAAAGCAAGTCAAACAGACCCCTCCTCTCCATGGACCCCAGGCTAGCCTGCTGCAGAGTGAGACCATATGGAAGAGAACCAAGATGCCTTGGATGACTGTTGGCCAACCTCCAGTTGACCTGGCAGCTGCTGACATTGTACAGGCAAGCTGAGCAATGAGCTGAGTTTGGCATAGAGCAGAAAAGCTGCACAGCTAAACCCAACTCCAATTGCAATCCACTGGCTTATGTGCTGAATAGTTGTTGATGTACCGTTAGGTTTGTGTGAAACATTCAAAGCATAGTAAGTGTTCAATAAACGTAAATTTTCTTCTTATCCTTTTGCTTGTTCCTGTAATTTCCCCACCAACTAATGAAGACAAAGTCATCAAGATAAATCTTCAAATTATAGCAGGCCTGTGATTTTCTTGTTGCTGTTGATATAGGTATTATTTTCCTGGTCAGCTTTGACAGAGTGGCTCAGTCCATTTGTGGCAGAGCATATTTTTTAAAAGACATCATGTTAAGACCCAGAACCTCACCACAGCCACATTAATCAGGTGAAGACAAGGTTGATTGCCCTTGAACACTGATGAGCCTTATGACAGCATTATGTAATAGAATATAATATTAGTTGTGACTGTTATGTGAGTTCAGAAGCTAAGCCCAAAAATGCAATGCATCTTCTTCCTAGTGTGGGGTTGTTTTCTCTCTCTATTTTTCCCTCTATCTTTATCTCCCTCCTCCATTCTCCAGGCAGGCTCTGTAGGAGTCCTGAGCTACCCTGGCATGTAAGAAGAAGTCTGCTCATCCTCTGGTTGCCATGTTGAAGAGAAAACACACAGAGAGACCACATAGAGTTAGAGATACCTGCCAAGCCCTAGTTATTATTCACCTGATAATGCTTTGTGTTTTTCCAGCCCATGCACTGGACACTGGGTGATCTTAGCCCCAGCACTGCTCTAACTATAACCTCTGAATAGCTAGAACAGCACCTATTAGGAGCAACGGGTAACGTTTCCTTGACTGTGTCTGATACAGCTCCATGCAGAGAGCAGTTCACATGTGTTTTTCTTTCAGGTACTGTATAATTCATAATCCACAGTCAAGATCTCAAAGCTGGCACTGGACAATGGGACAGGTACAAGCAGAACCTGCCATTAGTGGAGAACAGAAGCAGTCAGAACTTACACAGATAGAAAATTAGAAAGTGTTGAATTAGCGAAAATCTGTGATTGGAGTTTTCAGTGAAATGTTATTTTTGCAGAATTCATATAGTCACATTTATAAAGCCATGTACTTTAGTAACTGACATCACAAGGTCATTTAATATTAAATCATAAAAACTAATGCAGAGCACCTACCATGTATCGGCAGTGGTACTATTTTAATTATCACAGCACCATATATAAAGTACTGTTCTTTCTCAATTTTTGAAGACACGCAAAAGAGCAAATAAGAAATAAGTAGCAGAATTGAAATTACTTGATAAAGTTTAAAGAAACAAGTGTTTTCAAATTAATTTCTAGGAAAAAATCATCTTAAGGAAGTGACATATAAGCAAGCATGGATGTCTAAGGAGCATATCATGGGGGTTCTGCTTAAAAACAGTCACAGAAACAATGGTATGCAAAGTGGATTCTGCCTAGGGGAAATTTTAATTTTATTCAAAAATTGTGAAATTAAGAATTATAGGCCATGGAGGTCTAAGTGCCTGCCTGGCAAGTGCAAGGATCCAGGTGCAATCCCTGGTACCACATGCCATGCGGACCCCAAAACCAGGCATGGTGATGCATGCCTCTAATCCCAGCACTGAGACAGGAGAATCACTACAAGTATGAGCTGCATAGTGAGACCCTGTAGTACATAAATAAATAAATAAATAGCCAAATACTTTAATCTACATATAATCACATGCTGAATTTACATTTTTTATCTACTTTTAAATATGAGGAAAACCTTATACACCTATTAATAACTCACAAAACCTATGTGAAATTTGAGGAAATAATATGCTTATGTATCCCTCTGTACCCATAAATATATGCAATTATTATTTGTCAAGAGAAAAAAAAATAAAACTTTTAAAAATCCTCAATAAAAATTTAGTAATGGCACATAAAGAGTCAAGTAACACCAATGACCTGAAGTTGGCTCGACACATGGATCAAATAAGGAAATCTGGTTTCAAGCCAGCATCTGCACACTGCAAAGGGACTTTCCCTCCAGAAGCCCACGATCTGCTCTGCTTCAGTGAGCTACCTCCACCCTGCCGGCAGAGCAGCCTTCAAAGGTGGAAATTAGTCACTAAAACCCTCTGATGGCTTCTTACTGTGCCTGACTTAACTCTGTCTCCACTTGTAGCAACCTTCTCCCTCTTTCCCTGTGCTGTGCCTGACTTAACTCTGTCTCCACTTGTAGCAACCTTCTCCCTCTTTCCCTGTGCTGTGGCCATGCTGGCCATCATTCTGCTCCTTAAAAACACACTCAGAGGCTGTGACTTCCAGTTTTCCATATTCAGTCCTTGCCCTCAAATTTCTGCCTCCCTGGCTCCTTTTCCTCATTTGGCTCTCAGCAATAATATCACCTCTTT
The DNA here is from genome assembly GCA_004027915.1 of Capromys pilorides. NCBI lineage: Eukaryota > Metazoa > Chordata > Mammalia > Rodentia > Capromyidae > Capromys > Capromys pilorides. The sequence goes on from PVKN010009655.1 coordinate 17,291, forward strand.
CAAGAGGTCTTCTCTGGCTTTCTTGTCCAAATTTGTCTCCCATAATCCTTGTCTATCATTTCATTCTGTTTGGTTCCTGTTCTAATTTCTATTATTGTGATCATTGGTTCATCGTCTTATTTACTTTTGTCACCTTTATATCAGTTATTCTTCCCATTAACATTTTTGCTACAGACTGACCCCAAAAGTTTAATTACTCATGAGTTTGCTGGCTGTCGGTTTGGTCGTGGCTTAGCTGAGCAGCTCTTGGCTGGTTGGGCCAGGCTGCTCATGCGCACGTGTCGGCTGATGGGCCGGCTGCACCTGGCTGCTTTCCAGTGAGCTTCACTGGAAAGCTGGAGCCCAGGGGCTTTCTACACACATTCCTTCATCTTCTAGCAGTGTAGCCTGGGCTTATTCACATGGCAGGCAGTTCTGGTGTCCCAAGAGCTTGAGAGTGGAGGTTTGGAGACTTCTTGAGCCCTAAGCTAGGAATTATAGTGTTACTTCTGGTGCATTCCATTCGCCCTGCAAGTCACAAGGACAGCCTGGATTGAAAGAGTGCAGACATCGACTCCACTTTGTGAGAGGAGCTGCAAAGTCTTGGTGGCCATTAGTGCACTTAGCATACCCTCATTGGACTATAACTCCATGGAGCAGGGCCAAGGTTGGTGTTTGGAAACTCCTGCTCCAAAGTCCAGACTGCACAGTGTTCTGGTCAATCCCATATTCAGTCCTTACTTTAAGTTATTCAAGATGTGGCAATTCTGCCTTTCCCATTAACCCACTCTGGAATGCAACCACCAACTGAGAAACTGTCGCTTTAGAGAAAAATTACCCAAGCTGGAATGATGGGAAGGGAGGGGGTAACATGAGAAAATTCAAATTAAGGAGTGAGGCCGAAAATCTGTCAAGTTTTGTAAGATAAAAATCTTCTCGAAAGGGCATATCTGCCAAGACTGCATATTCACAGGCAGTCTTGACTCTAAATGAGGTCAACACAAACCTAGTGTCCTCCCTCCCAGCCAGGCCTGGGGAGAGAATAGAGGCATTTTGACAAGAAATAAATTGGATCCCCAAAAGCTGGACTCTGTATCCTATCTAAAAAACAAAACTGTTTTAAGTTGGCAAGAGATGTTGGCAAGGGCAACATTTTCCCTATTGTAGCCTTGGAATTAGGCTACATGGAATGTCTCCCCTCCTCTTACCTGAACAGTTTCAAAGCTATACTCCATTGAAATCTATTTCATGTTCCAGAAATAAGCCATCAAATTAGACAGTCCATCAATGAGCATTTAGAGTTGAACTGCTCTATTTGTAGTACTTTGCTGAACATCTTGGGGGCATCAAAAAAGCAGGAGATTCTTTGGTAGAGACCTTTCAAGGGACACAAAGTCCCTGAAGGTGCTTAGCAAATGCCGTCTCTTGGCAGTGTCCCCCGCAGTTGGGGCAATGAATCTTTCCTTGAGAGAGGATTTGGGCATTTGACAAAGATTTGACAAAGTCAAATCTATAGACATTCTGATCATTGCTTTGTGTTATTATGTAATTAAATCTTTGGGAGACCCTCTCCTAAGGTGTGTACTATTAGTGTCACTACTTTATCAATGGAAACCAACGCCTGAAGTTATAGGACTAATTGGTGGCCAAGGGAAGACTTCAACTCACATTTATTTAATTCTGAGCTAGAACTTTAACCTGAGTCTCCAGTATAAGATCATTAAAAATAAATGATCAAGAGCATTGTGTTCTTATCATGTTTTGGGCTGGGCATTCATTGTTTTATCCCCTCCCTGCCATAACCTGGGGAAATGATTACAGTTGTTATGTCAGTATCACATATGGGGAACTGGAGGCATGAGTAGATTATGTTTTTACTTAAGGTCACAAAGTAGGTTAGAGTGGCCCTGGGTTTCCATATCATTTCAGTAGCTGATGGTGGCCCTCCTATATCTTCGCGTTCTTTGTGCTGATCTGGTTCATTGCTGGGAGAGCTGTTATTGTCCCACTCATCCAGAAGTACATCCAAGACACATTCAAATGGAAAGCATGACTATTTCCAAAAATCCTTCCCACTGACCCTGACCCCATTCTTAGTGAGCCTATCATGAATTCCATTCTTCTCACTGCCCTAAATCCCCTCCCTGCTGGTATTCTGACAAGACTTCTCTTTTGCTCTTTATCACAGGACAGCTCTGCAGAAACCCCTTGTGTTGCTCTTTGCCTGTCATGATCTCCCGTCTTGAGCTGTCTGTGGGGCCCAGGGAGCACAGCCAAGGATAGAGCCTTCCATAGAAACTCCTAAGAAAGGAGATTCTGAACATCTGATGCAGAAGAATGTGCCCCAAAGCCTCCTGTCAGCTTTGTATCAGACAAATTAAAGATGACTGTGGAAAAAGGATCCAAAGAAGCCACACACCCTTCACACTTTCTTGGTCATAATACTCAGCTTTATCTTAGAAGATTCTAGTCAGAGAGGCCCCAGAAATTACTATAGTAATCACTCTTGTTGTCCACAGGATAAGGCTGAGACTCATATAGTTCAGTGCAAGACAAGTCATATCATTCTTTAGTGACAAACCCAGACTCAGAGCACCAATATCCACATCACTGTTCTTTCTAATCACCCTACAGCAGGGCTTCCAGCCTTCAGTCTTTTGGGAACATCTTCACAATTTTGGCCATGTAAGCATACCATCTATGCCATTCATTGTTTAAGATTTTCTTGTATTGATTGATTAAAATGGTTTATTGAAAGGTATACTTCAGAGATCACTAATTTGTCATGATTTTACATTTTTTATAATCAACATATGAAATGTAAGACTATATTATTTGGTGCTGCACTGGAAATGTGCCTTTACCTTCTTAGAAACAGGGTTTTGTGGAGAACACATGGTAGGGTAGCAGGAACTCTGAGTTCAAGTTTCTCCTCTGCACTTACCAGCTTCAGTGTCACAGGCAAGCACATTCAGCTTTCTGAGCTTTAGTTTTCTCAGCTTAAACTGGGATGAATATCCTGGCCCTGCATTCCTTATAAGGTTATCATGAGACCCAATATGGAAGTATACCTGAAAGAGTATTACTCATTCAAACAAGCTAGACCAATGGGCATTTGCATTTTTGCTCCTCTTAGGATCTAGGTTTTTCTCCCTTTCATAGCAGAAATATTCCCACATTTACTCATCTTTCAAGAGTCATGGAGGTCCCCTGGTGTTAGTGCCATCCTTTTCCTGATAGTGTCTCTGAGCAAATTGCCTCTTTTCACCTACTCATCTCTCTTGCAGGGTTGCTACTCAGCTGTGTGCTCAATGACTTACCTAGGCAGGCTCTGAGTGAAGGTTTCATTCCATGTAGCTTGCTGAATAGATCTTCCCAAACACAGTGAAAGTCTGCAACATTAGACAGAGAAGAAAATGCTATCCTACAGCTGAAAAATTGAGTCTGAATTTTGGGTTGGAAAGGGAAAGGAGGGGCCATGCTCAGTGCTGAGGGCCAAGGAAACAATGAAGGATGGCTTTGCCACTTTGGAGACCTTGCTCCCCAGTAGCTGGGGCAAATTTTATACGAGATAACCCATTCTCTAGATTTCACTTATCCATTTCTGCATGTAAAATTTCTAGGAAAAGGCTTGTTTGAATGTTTACATTCATAATTGACTGCTAATAGAGATGCGGGTGGGTGTGTGCCTGTGTGTGTTTATAATTCATTGCACTTATGTGCCAGATACTATTTTAGATTTTTCCAAATATTGCCTCACTGAATCCTCTCTCCAATCTATTAATTGCAGGGACTATTAGTAGCATCATTTTGTAGATGATAAAACGTGTGCAATATACTTAACTGGCTTATGCAAAGTCTCCCAGCTAGCACTGGGCAGATCTGGGATTTGAATCAACACTCTAGTTCCAGAATCCCTGCTCTTAATTGTTCTACTATCTTATAAAATAAAAACATATTGAATGCCCAAGTACCACTAACTTTTCAGGCCCATTGTCAAAGTTTCTTGCTGGCTGAGGTCGTCTCAGGATTCACACAAGGGGGACCTTTTATCTCTGATCATGCTTCCTCCATATGTCTCTAAAGGCACACACTACTTCCTAGCTTATACTACATGATATTTATATGTCTTATTTTCTTCAGGCTGTATTGTGTTTCTTAATAGTAATCATTACTGTTCACCAAATATTTCTGGCTCTCTACTTCCAGGCCTACAATATACTTACATTCCCTAAACTCCTTGTGGTGGGATCACCTCCCTTGTCCTAGTCAATGATTTGTGAGTAGAATGTATGCAGTTATTCTGTGAAATGTTCTAAAATTCTTTACTTTAGCACAGCCAGGGCTGTAGTTAAGGTGGTGGCTGGTTCATCTGCTTGGATCTCTGGAAAATCATGGTTGACAATGTGCTGTGAGCAACACATAAACATTTTTTGTCATGAAACATATTTTTGTTGTTGAGATATTGGGACTGTTATGACAGCAAAATGCAGCCATATACTGACCATTGAAGTCAAAGTGGTTCCATTTAGTTATCAGTATGCAATGAGAGGTGAGCAACATCTTAAGAACTGAAAAGTAGGGAATTTGGAAGAAAAAACTTGTAGCCTTGAGTGGATAGAGTTGACCTCAAAATGCAATATAAAAAAATCCAGATTATAAAGTGAAAAATTATTTATTTATACAGAAACATAATTATCTGTGTAGAAAATCACAAGGATCTAAAAGAAAGCTCCTAGAACTGATAAGTAAGCTTAGAAACTTTCCAGATACAAGGCAAACACAGAGTCTGTCAAAAAATGTAAACACACTTCAGCAGTTTTCCATGTGAATAAATATCTGGAAACTCATGGTCACCATTTTGAGCACCTCTTGGTAACTGTAGAAGCCAAAGATAACTTATGTTAACCTCATGATGTCTCAATAAATTTAAAATTAAAAATATATATACAAGTTTCTTTTTTCTTGATGTATACATTTTCTGGTGGGCCCTATGTAAAAATTTACTGTTTGTGCAAGTATATACTGATGATAAACAACTGAAATTCAAATTGTACAAATAATACTTACCAAAAAACTCACAAAAGTGAAGCAGTGAATGTAAGTCTAACAAAGGGTGTACAGGATCTTTATGCCAAAAGCTACAACACACTGAAGGAGTCAACCAAGCAAGATCCAAATAGGTGGGGAGATATACTATACAGAAACTTAATATTCTTTCTATGTCAGTTCTCTACAAATTGTTTCAGAGATTCAGTAGAGTCAAATCATTTAATTTCAAGACTTTTACCATAAAGCCACATCAATCAAGATCATACTGGAACTGGTGAGAAACTAGAAATGAACTTGGCGTGTTGGTGCACATCTGTAATTCTAGCATTTTGAGAAGCTGAGGCAGGAGGATTATAGGTCTGAGCCCAAGTTGAGTGATTTTGGGTACCCCATCTTAAAATGGAAAATAAGAAAGGGCTGGGATGTAAGTTAGTTCAAGGACCCTGTATGTCAAGAAAGCACTTACAAAAATTTGAAGTATAAATCAGTGAAATAGAATAGAGTCTAGAAGTTAATCCCCTCAAGCAGTCAAATCATTTTCATCAAAATCACAAGGACAATTCAATGGAGAATGGATAATCTTTCCAATAAGTGGTGCTGGGAAAATTGGATACCTATATGCAAAAGAAAAACCTCAACCTGATCTTACAACTTATAAAAATATCAACTCAATGGATCATAGGCACCATAAATCATAAAGTTATAAAGCTGCTAGGCAAACATAGAAGGAAATCTTTGTGACTCTGAGAGTTAAACATGACACAAAAGGAATGATCCACTGAAGAAAAATTGATAAATTAGACTTTAATAAAATTAAAAATTTCTGCTCTTCCAAAGATATTGTTACATATAATCAGCAATTCTCTCAAGGCAGAAATGGCTAGATGTCTAGTATCATAGTGAATTCACATTATTTGCAGAAAAATGGATGAGTTTTGCGCCCATAATATTAAGTGAAATGAGTCAGACACAGAAATCCAAATATTGTATGCTTTGTCTTATGTGAGAAAATAAAAATGTAAATGAATGAAATGCAAAATAAATGATAGTAGGAAATAGGGAATTTGGAGAAATGTAGAAGGGGATCAGGGAAAATAGGAATGGGCAGGATAAAGTGGGAAGAAAGGGATTGAAAATTACCAAGATATGATGTGATAGTATTCCCAAGCCCCAAAATGA
>PVKN010009656.1:0-23459 GCA_004027915.1 Capromys pilorides
ATACTAGCAGCCTATGATGAAATAGAGAGAAGGGACATTTCAAACAAAAAATGTCCAAAGCTGCTAGAGAGAAAAAAAGAAAGTGTTCATGATGGAGTCAGAGGAAGTTTCAGATTAAGGTGGTCATAGGTTTTTGTCTCTCAGCCTGAGAGAACCCATGTTAACTGCCAATATAAGGAGAAAGCCTGTTAAACTTTTGACAGATGCTCATGCGGATGCGTCAGTAGTTACCCAGCCAGTGGCCCCACTTGCAAACTAAAGAGTACTTAGTATTTTCCCTATTTCTGGCAATTCATGTGGCCCAAGTAATAATAGAGTTGCTAAAACACAAAAGGCCAGTTTATTTAAAACAATACCCAATAACCATAAAAAGGTTAAAAAAAAAAAAAAAAAGATTAAACCCCATGTTTAAGAGATCTCTGCTAATAGACCTACAAAACATTACCTTCCAGATCCTTCTGCTAATGTCTCAACAGCTGTCCAAAATGTTAGATATCAAATCAATGGTATGTAAAATGGTGAGGTCCCCAGACCCTATCTTTGTCATCTTTATTAAAGTCATTACTGTTTACTTGATTAAAAATCATTTTGACTATATTCATATTTATCTTGTTGATATTATTTGACCCATGTATGTTTAATAGTTTCTTTGGCTTTGTCTTCTCCAGATTTAAAGCGATTCCACCTCCCCAAGATAAAAATACCTCGTGTCTCTTTAGGGCCTTTAGATAAGACCACTGGAGAGTATCTTTGACTGCCAGTTCCCAACTATGACTCCTTTCAGCCTGAAGAAGCCAGAGCGGTCATCGCCCATGGTTCCCTCACGGCAGTTCAGGTTATTTCTTCAGAAGGGGGAATGTCATAGGCAGCTGAATTAGACAGAAATATTATAGGCAGTCAGACAGGGCCAGACCCTCAAGGACGACATGGAAGACAAGGTGACTTTCCAACTAGAGACAGACACTCCTCAGCTGGGGGCCAGATCTCAAGACAAGAGTAAACCAAAACAACTACATACTTCCTTAAGGGTGGGCATCAGGGATTGAAATGCTAAATAAGTATCAATTACCTGGAAAGAGTCATGAACCCAAGCTCAATAGGTGGTGTTCTCGCCCACTTGCTATGTGACTTGCTTTCCCATTGGATCCTGATTTTAATCAATGTTGAGTGAGCAATGATGCTTTTAATCTCATTGGTTGACCACAGTCTTTGTCCCACTTCATGCATACCTAAGCAACTTCCCATGTCTTCTCCTCTATAAAAGTCCCAGGAAGAGATAGCTTCCTGGGGGACACCCACTCGGGACTCCCCTCCGGTCTTTCTCTGACAGGAGCTTTCTTTCCCTCAATAAACATGTTCTGCTCATGACCTCCATTTGTTCCTAAAATTCATTCTTTGGTTTTAGAGAACACAAACTCGTCCCAGGTACTTTTCAGGTTGGGAGATCGGTTTTCCCTATATCATTTGGAGGTTCCCTATTGGAGGTCATCCACCCCAGATCAGATTTTTCTTCCTGCCTCATTGAGACTGCACCCGGGGACTCTCACCTGGCCTATGAGGAGAGGACATTTTAGAACCTAATCTGGGCCACACGGACTATGCACACCTATATGTAAACCCAGCGGTCTGGGAGGCTGAGGCAGGAGGATCAAACACTCAAGCCCAGCCCGCGGAGCTCAGGGATTTAGTGAGACCTTGAAATAGCTGAGGATACAGCTCAGTGTGATGGCCTTGGCTCAACCCTCAGTACCACAAAACAAAACTACTTGAGGCTGCCGCCCGGGGGCTCACAGGAGTCCCTGGCTTCCCACAGGGGTGACAACAGCCTGCAGCCCTCTGCACTGCGTGTGGCTGTTGCTTCTCCAGCTGTTTTCTTCCACCGCTGTTTTCTTTGACCTAATGCCAGCTACACTGGACTCTTCGTGTTCTCTCAAAAGCCCTAAATGCTTTATTTATTCTCTCTTCCTTTTTTTTTTTTTTTTTTTAATTGAGAAAAGCTCTCACTACACAGTTCAAGCTGACATTGCCCTTGAGGTGACCAGTGACCCTCAGGCCTCAGCCTCCAGTGGGCTGAGATGACAGGCATTGGCCACTGCAGCTGGCTGGAGCCCCATTTTTAAATGCCACTTTCCTATAACTGAAAACATCCTCCTCTCCTTTTCCCATACGGCTTTGGTGGTAGATGCCTGCTCGCCAGAGTCGAAAGCCTTGCTCTATGCCGTTTGTCAAAACTGGTAGAGCATTTGCTCCAAATTTGGGGGCCCTGGCTTGCGTGCCCCAGAACCACAAGAAAGGAAAAAAGACAACAACAATGAAAGGTTTTAAGTATTAATATGAGGTCACTCGGGAACTGAGGAGACAGCTCAGTAGAAGAAGCACTTGCGCAGGGTGCTGAGTTCAATCCCACGTACAACTAAATAAATAAATAGATAGATAAATAAATAAATAAATAAAGTCACAGAAAGGCAAGATTAGAAATTTTTTCTCATGGTCACACAGAACACATTGTCCCATATTACATACAAGGGGGTGGTACGCAAAAGTAGAGAATGTTTAAAAATTGTATTAGAGTAAAAGACACATTGTAGTGAATGCCCTGAAAACCCTCCCCCTTGCTTCACACATGCTGTCCCATGGCTCTTTTTTTTTTTTGTGGTTACCCGGATGAGCTATTTCCTGGTCCCTGTCCTATGGTTCTTGCTGTGGCCACCACGTACACCTCCAAGTGCCAACCTTGCCAGCCCCAATCTTGGACTTGCCCTCTGGAACAGAGACAGATAAACCTTGCTTCCATCAGAAAGAGCCTGTCTGATTTATACACTATGCATTGCAAAGACACAGCCTTGTTCAGTATTAACAGTTATGACTCTAGGTGGTAACTCTATGCCCCAAGGGAAAAGCTGAGCGTATCTGTCATACCAGCACTTGGGAGGCCGAGGCAGGAAGACGGCTTGAGTTTGAGGCCAGCCTTGGCTACATAGTGAGAGTGTCTCGAGATACAAAACGAACAAACAGAAAAACTGTGACCAAACCCTACCTTCAGCATGCCTATGCAGAAATAGCAGCCAGTGTGTGACTGGGCAAAATTACCACGCACACACTGGTGCTTAGTTAGTCATTTTATTTTCATTATGAAAGGAGGAAAATGAGTTTTTCTTCAAGACGACTCAAAACTGTTTTGGAAATTTTATACAGTGTTCCCAGAAACAAATATTTTGATAATTCCAAATTTAGAAAAAGCAGTATCTTTAATTTAAAAAAAAAATTTTAATTTTTAAGCACAAGGACCCTGGGTTTGATCCCCAGTCCCACATGCCATGCAGGCCCCACACTGAGTCGGCCACCGAAATTGGGTATGGTCACGCACACCTGTAACCCCAGTGCTGGTGAGGCTGAGACAGGAGAATTACTACAAGTCTGAGCTGCATAGCCAGACTCTGTACTAATTAATGAATTTTTTTTTTTAAAGCACCAGCAGATAGCTTGGTGGACTAAGCGCCTACTTAGGCAAGCTCGGGGACTCGGGTTTGATCCCCAGTACCACATGCAATGCTGGCCCCGTCTCTGGGGTATGCTGAGCTAGGGATGGAGTCCCAGGATGGTGATGCACACCTATAATCCCAGCTGCTGGGAAGGCTGAAAACAAGAGGAACACTACGAGTCTGAACTGCAAAGGGAGATCCTGTACAAAAAAAAAAAAAAAGTTTAAAGAGTAACATCTTAAAAATCTCCCAAGTGTTGTGCAACTCACTGCACTGCACAGCATGCTCATGATTATGAAATCGGACGGACGGAGCTCTGCCGGAACACACATGGGGTACAGGAGAGCTTTCACTGCCGTCCCTGGGCGTGCCTGGAGGGAAGATGCCGAGAGTGGCCTGTCATCCGCACACAGACAAGGGTTGGGACAAGGACAGGTGACCACCCAGAGGGAGCAACACTGTCCCAGCCCATGCTGCCTCAGCCTCTGCTCTTCTCTCAGTAGGATCTGATGGCTTTAGGTACAAAGATCTTCCGCCTGCTGTCTGTGGGCATTTTACCTTTGTGTTCCTACAAACCGTGTCTTACAGGGTTTCGCTGTGTGGTTCAGGCTGACCTTGGGTTCAGCGTGGAGCCTAGGCTGGCTTGAAATTCATGGTGATCCTCCTGCTTCAGCCTCCTGAGTGCTGGGATTATAGGCATTTGCTACCACACCCAGCCTAAACCATATTTTTAAAATTTCTTTTATGTATTTAGTACATGATCTCACTTCGCAGCTCGGACTCATAGTGATCCTGTTTTCAGCCTCCCCAGTGTTGGGGTTACAGATGTGTGGCACCACCCCTGGTCTCGGTGGCTGGCTCAGGGAGCTCAGGGACAGGGCCACCACAGCATGTGATGCCAGGGATCAAACCCAGTGCCTGTGCTGGCCTAAGCAGGCGCTTAGTCTGCTGAGCTATTTTCTCTAAAAACATTAGCCTTGCCCTGGAGCACCTTCTACCCTTTTCCTCTCTGGGATGATGTCCTTACCACACTCTTGGTTTCTGTCATTGCCCTGCTTCTGCTTTGGTGGTGGCCATGGGGAAGTCCCTGAGGGCCAGGAGAGTGCTGAAGCCACAGAGCTTTGGGTCTCAGCACACTCAACGGATGTGGGATCCTACACCTCCTCCAGGGGAGCAGCCTCAGGCAGCCTGGATCAGAGACACAGCCCGTGTCCAGGGGGCTGCTCACTGGCTAGGGGTTCGTGAGGGAGTCTCCACTGCTGGCTCAGAAATAGGCCTGCACCCCACCTGCAGGAAGCACCCAGGCCTGTCGCTAAGAGCTGCACTCCTGTGATGGATGGGCGGAGAAACCACGACCGATCTTTCTTCATCCTTTAAGACACTTGCGTTGCTTTCCTCTTCGATGGTATTACTGGGGTGAGTTGTGCTGGCCGCTTTTCAAGACTCAGAGCAGCCTGCCCCCTGGAGGCTGCACGGGGGCATAGAGCCGCACGCCCACCCTGCATCCCTCCCTCAATGCTTGTCAAGGCCAAGAAGGAGCCGAGAAGGGACCCCACTCTGGGCCACAGCTCCTGGGCGCTGGCCCGAGACACAGCTGCTGAGTGCAAGGCTGAGGTGTTGCAGCCCGGGGAAGGGCAGACCCGCCCTTGTCTGTTCCCGCTTTGCCCTCAAAGCACGCGGCCCCGACCTGGACTCTGCGCACACGGCTGACAAACCCCAGGCAAACACACCTGCCGGGCCAGCCCGGAGCCCCGCGTTATCTTCCTGGCACTGCGGGGCACACACACCTGCCTCTGGTCTGGAGGGCGACTCTATCTCATCTTGGGCCTCCTTGTTCCACAAATATTTATTAAAGATGGCCAGTAGCAAGGGAGTCCCTGCCTCTGCTAACAAAATACGCAGAGAGTGTGAGAAACTCCAGCGACTCCAAGCTCCACACGAGGAGGTGCTCGCGGTGACCCGCGGACACCCAGCTCTCTGCAGGTCCGCCTTTCTCCTCCTTGAATATTTGTCTTCTCCCAGGAAAGAGTTTTTTCTCACTTCAAGTGGTATTTTTTTTTTTTTAACTGTAGATTTGCCAGAGACCCATTTAGTCAGTTTTTGTTAGAAATCAGATAGCACAATTTTACCCTCATCCTTGAAAAAAATACTTTCACCGAGGATAAATTTAGGCTTTTTTGAGACAAGATCTTTCTGTGCAGCCCAGGTTGGCCCCAGACTCACGGCAATCCTCCTGCCTCAGCCTCCTGAGTGCCGACATGCAAGCCCCTTTCAATAATTCATCCTGTGCTTTTCTGGCTTTGCTTGCTCCTTTCGCAGACTGATTGTTCAGCCTAACTTTTTCTCCTTGAAGCTTATCTTTCTTCCGGCTGATTGTAGGAGTTTCTGTATTATTATTTACACCACTTTACTGTTTGATGTGGACTTTTAAATTTACCCTCCTCAGGAGTCACTGCTCTTAGCTGGTTACTCATTTAACTCGGCCTGTTCTTAGCCACTGTCTTTCTACATGTCGTTCCTGGATCCCTGTCTTTCTCTCCTGTCCTCTGCCTGGTGTTTACTGTGACTTGTAATCTAGCCTGTGTATGTCTTTCTGCGCTGCCATTTAAATCTCAGATTCTGTCTTCATTTGTGTTTAGTTGGTCTTTAATCTGTCTGCTGAGTTCTTGACATCAGTTGCCATATTTTCTAATTCTAACTTCTTTCTTTCTTTCTTTCTTTCTTTCTTTCTTTCTTCCTTCCTTCCTTCCTTCCTTCCTTCCTTCCTTCCTTCCTTCTTACTTTCTGCGAAGCTTTCTTCTAGAGAGGCTCTGTCCTTCTCGGCCGCTGCCTTCCTCATAGCGGCCAGCATGTTGCTCAGCTCCTCACACTTCCTCTTGGTGAGGATGTGGTCCCCACCCTTCTCTCGATGAACTTGAGGGCACATTTATCCTTGGAGACCTTGAGCAGCTCCATGGCACGCCGGTCATAGAGGGCAAAGCCGTACACTCCCGGATCATGTCCTGCACGAACTTGGTGTGTTTGGTGAGGCGTTCATGGGGGCGGCTGTGCCTCGGTTTACTCACATTCTTAGTCGCCTTGTGACCCTTGTTGGGGTTCATGGCCATGGGATAGCAGAGGCCACGGCTACTGTTCTTCAATGGTTGCTCTAGCTTTCTTGTATGATACTTTTTAATGTGTTATGGCCCATTCCATAGGTCGGCTTTTAACTCCCAGAGTCTGCCCGAGGAGCCCAATTTTCATCATCCTTGAGAAGTTCTAAATTTATTTTTCATTAATATCTGTCCTCGCAGAGTCCTGGTTATTTTCTATTGTGTGCCAGAAACTGTTTTAAAAAGCATTTGTTGCCAGAGAGATAGCTCAGCGGCATAAGTGCCTGCCTGGCAAGCATGAGGTCCCGAGTTCGATCCCCAGTACCACACACACGAGAAAACATTTGTAATCTGCGAAAAGTTTGCATCTGGGGTCTCTAGCAACCTGGAAACACTTCATATGATATCATTGATAAAAGTAACTTGAGCTGGGTGTGGTAGCACACATCTGTAATCCCAGCACTGAGGAGGCTGAGGCAGGAGGATCGCCAAGCACTTGAGGCCAGGATGGGGTGCATGAGGCCCTGACTCAAAAGAAAAAGGAATCTAGAGCTGGAGTGGAAATAGGCTTTGGTCACAGCAAGAGCTCCGGGCTTCCACATCAGCCCTCCTCCTGGCCCAGCTCCTTGGAGTGCATCTCAAGGCACAGGGATCCATTTAGCCCCACCTGAGGAAGAACCAGGCTGCAGCCTTTGTACCCACAGCTGCACAGACCACCCACAGTGCAGAGCCTGGTTTAGTTGCCACCCGTCCAGTTGGTCTCCTTCAAATGACCCTAAGGAAATGCACCTGCATGCATTAGACACAAGTCTTTGCATTTCTATTTCCTTCTGTATCTGTAAGTAAGTTTTCTCTACTTTGTTTTGTTTCTGTTTTCTGAGACAGGGTCTCTCTATGCAGTTCAGGCTGGCCTTAAATTCACTTTTGTAGCCCAGGCTGGTCTCAAATTCACAGTAATCCTCCTACCTCAGCCTCCCAAGTGCAGGGATTACAGGTGTGTGCCATCATGCCCAGCCACTATGTGGCTTTGAACTTGCGGTGCAATCTTCCTGCCTCAGCCTTTCCAGGCTGGAATTACAGGTGTGTGGCACCATGCCCTGCTGCAAAATGTTTAAAGTTAAAGTCACTTTTCTTCTGGTCCGATTTCAGGCCCTGCTCAGGGCTCAGCCCTCATCCAGGGGCCCCGCCCCAGACTCCATCCCCAGCTCTGTGAGAAGAGAAAGGAGAAAGGAAACCCATGCACCAGGCCTCGCTGTGTATTCCAAGCCGGCCCAGAGCTCACTGAGATCCTCCTGCCTTAGCCGCCAGGGAGCACCAGGCTCACAGGTGCTACCCCTGTGCCAGCCGGGTGCTAGTGGGCATCCTGGCTCCTCACTCACTGCACTGTTTTCATTTCATTTCACAGATTCACGTCTTTCCAATCTGGCCGCAGGTGCAGTGGACCCAGTCTAGAAACCTGGCTCTGGCCCAACACTGTGCCCACACCCTGGCCTGGGGTCCCAGGGCTGCCCCACTGTGCCCACAAAGGATGATCTTGAAGTCCCCCGAAGAACAGCCATTTTTTCCCTGTGTGACATCACATTTCTGTGATCCCAGCTCATGGGAGGCTGACGCAAGGGGATCACAAATCCGAGTGCGAGAGCTTCCAAGGCAGCTCAGCAAGATCTTGTTTCAAACCAAAAAGTGTCAGAGATATAAGTCTGTCTGAAGGCTCCAGGTTTACTCCCTAGTAACACACACACACACACACACACACACACACACACTGATAGCAATTCTTGTACCTATTTATTGCAGCTCAGTTCACAGTAGCTCAACTACAGAAATAGCCCAGGTGCAGATAAATAAAGCAAAGCAGTCAGGGGAAAGGTGGGAAACCGTCCATGGGTCCACAGTCCTGAAGAATCCCAAGCAGCCACCGAGGGTCAGCACGAAGGCTCTCCACGTGGCTTGGAGGCGCCAGGCTGACCATCCACATAAACGTGGTCCTGTGCTGGGCATGGTAAAGTCCCAGCACTCAGCAGGCTGAGGCAGGAGGATCTCTTTGAGTTTGAGGCCAGCCCAGACCATCTAGAAAATCCTGTCTCAAAGAAGACAAAGCAATAATAATAATAATGATAATAATAACTAATAGAATGGAAAAATTATCTTCACTCCCTAGGCTATACTAAGAACACATCACTGGCTGTGGACAAGAGACCTGGGTCTAAGAGCTATGCCACGAGACTGCCATGGGATCATCGGGGCCTTCAGACAGGCAATGGTTTCTTAGGACAAAAAGGCACGAGTCAGGGGCCAGCCAGATGGCTCAGCAGTCTAAAGCGTCTGCTTAGACAAGCTTAGGCAACCACAGGGACCATAGTTCGATCCCTGGCACCACATGCTGCGCTAGCCCCACCCCCAGGGCAGACTGAACTGATCATAATATAAATAAATAAATGAATAAAGCTTTAAAAAAATTAAATAAGCCAGGTATGGTGGAGCACACCTGTGATCCTAGCACTCCAGAGGCTGAGGAGGGAGGATGGCCATGAGGTCAAGGCCAGCCTGAACTGCATAGCTAGACCCTGTCTCATGGAAAGAAATCAGTAAATTGGATTTTCTTGCACTCCTCTTTTTTTTTTTTTTTTTTTTTTTTTTTTTTTTTGGTACTGGGGATTGAACCCAGGACCTTGGGCTTGCCAGGCAAGTGCTTAATCTACTGAGCTATCTCCCTGGCCCCTTGTAAATTGGATTTTTCTCAAAATGAAAAGCTTTTGCTGTCTGGAAGACACCATTAAGAGGAGGAATGGGTTGGCTGTGGGGCAGTGCCTGCCCATGATCCTAACATTCTGGAGGCCAAAGCAGGACAGTCACAAATTTATGCCAGGCCTGGGCAAGTTAGACTTTGCACCAAAATGAAAAATAAAAAGGACTGGGGGTGTAGCTCAGTGCACAGGTATTGGGTTTAATCTGTAGTCACACACACACACACACACACACACACACACAGAGCTAGTATGGTGAGGTACACAAGTACGCCCATATTCAGGAGGCTGAGGCAGTAGGATCTCCAGTTGAGGACCAGCCTGGGTACCTTAGCGAGACTCTCTCTCAAAATAACATGAAAAGGGCAGTAGTGTTGTTCTTGCCTGGCACCTGTGGGCCTCACCCCAGCACCTCAATTAGGACAGAATTCACAGAGCAAGACCACACACCTGCCAAGGCTGCGTGCCCTTCCGTATGCATTCCAATGGCATAGCTTGTTTTCAAAAAATGATCTCCTAAGAAATGTAACAGAGCCGCTGTTTTCCTCTTGCAAATTCTCACTTTTGTTAGTGCATGCTTCCAGTGGATAAAGAAACAGTGTACTGTGAGGGGCTGGCAGGTGTGCGTTACATAAGCCAATGAGTTTGTGTTTTCTGGCTGGCCTAGAACTCACAAAATCCTCCTGCCTCAGCCTCCAAGATGCAGGGCTGCAGAGAACAGTATTGTGAGTGAGGGAGGGGGAGGTCCCTTAGGTGTCACCATTGATAGATTTGCGTTTTCCCTCTGCCCCATCAATCCATGGCATATGGGGCTGGGCGTTGGGTGCTTTGTTCTCTGTAGCTGGTGCTGTATTTAGACAAGACTAAATCCAAACCGCAGAACTCAGGCACGCTGAGTGGCAGCTCAGCCCGATGACAGCTGTGGCTTGGGTCCCCGGCGCTGTGGTCACTGCTTTCCACTGGCACAAGTCCCGGGGACAGGAAGGTTCTGTTCTCTGCTGCTCTCCAGCAACCTGCTGTCACTGTGGGTGACAGATCTGGGGCAGGAAGCACGGGTCCCTGGCCAAGGCCAAGGTGAGCAGACTGTCAGCTGGTGTCCCCATGGGACCCTGAAGTCAGCAGGGATGGCACCCTGACACGGTCCCACTGGGGGTGCTGTCAGATGAACCCAGAGCAGCTAGAGAATGCGAGACAGCCGGCGTGGGGCGCACTCCTGTGATCCCAGCTCTGGGGAGGCTGAGGCAGGAGGATCCTGGTGAGTTTCAGGCCCACCTGGGCTAGTGAGATGCTGTCTCAAAAGCACAGATACCGCAGTTCTGAAAGCGCTTGCTGGGCCTCAGGTACAGAGTGACTGCAGCATCTCTACCAATAGACAGCGAGCTGCAGAGGGGCCAGCAGGCCATGGGTCACGAGTGGCGGACACACTTGTCCTCCGTGCACTGGGCTCAGGGGCACAGTGAGGCCTCGGAGTGCGCTCTGTCCCAGGTCCCTGCTCACAGCCAAGAAATGAGGAAAGGGGAGCCGCTCCAGGTAAACGTGGCTTCCGAAAGCTCTCTTCATCCATGGTAAAGTGAACAGGTCTCCTAGCAGGTGGTGATCAGCAAAGATTTCTAACCCCAAAACGTATTTATACATCTGCCGCTTGTTTTTGAGACAGGATCTGCCTGTGCAGCCCAGGCTGGCCTTGAATTAGTAATGATCACCCTGCCTCAGCCTCCCGAACGCTGGGATCTACTGTGTGAAGCACTGCACCCAGTGTGAAATGTTTGAACATCATGGATTCATTCCAGTCCAAAAACTCTGGTGATTTCCATCTAGAGAGATTGAAACACTGCATGGAGGTCAGCAAGACAGCCCCAGCAATGTGGGTACTGACACCTTGGAGCACAGCCCACGTCAGAACTCGAGGACCTGGAAGTGAGTTCATTCACTCACTCATTCACTCATTTATTCCTTTTTATTTTTTGTGGTACCAGGAGTCAAAATCTGGACCTTGCGCTTGCCAGGCAGGGGCTTATGCTGCTGAGTTATATCCCAGGCCCCTTACTCATTCACCTTTTGAGACGGTATTGCTATGTAGTTTGGGCTGGCCTTTAGCTCCGTGTGTAGCCCATCATGGCCTTGCTTTTTTTTTTTTAATATTATATACTTGGTACAGGGTCTCACCACACTGCATGGATTTGTAGTGATCCCCCTGGGCCAGCGAGATGGTTCAGCAGTGTAAAGCACCTACTTAGGCAAGCTTAGGCAGCCTCAGGGACTGCAGCTCGATCCCCGGCACCACATGCTGTGCCAGCCCCACCCCCATGACAGGCTGAGCCAGCCACAATATATAAAAAAATAAAATAAAATGTCCCATTAGAGAAATATCATAACCTTAGGGAGCTGGGGAGATAGCTCCATGGCACAAGTCCCTGCCTGGTAAGTACAAGGCTGTGAGTTCAAACCCCAGTCCTGAAAAAAAAAAAAAAAAAAAAATCCAAGCTACAGTGTCCAGGTGCTGTGCCTGGGAGTGACCCAGCTCCTGCGTCCCTACCAGCATTGGGCAGGGTTTTGGCTGCTTTTCTGGTGTGGAAAGGAGGGGTGAGAGCCCGAAGAGGCAAAAGCTGCTGAGCCCTGGGAATGGGACCCGAGGTAGAAAGCTCCGCGCAGCGGCTGCTTCTGCACCGGCCAGGCACCATGGCTTTGTTCTGTTGTGCGGAGACAGGGTCTCAAGGCCTTGAGTACACTATGGAGCCGAGGCTGGCTTGGGCTCCTGCAGAACCTCCTGCCTCAGCCTCCTGAGGGCTGGGCTGACACTGGCGTTCTCCCAAGCCTGGCTGAGATATTTATGACCTTGAGAGCTGAGTGAGACATGCTATCCACATAACCTGTGATTGTCCCCTATGGAGCAGCAATGTAGACCTACAGCCACGCCCAGCAAACACCAGCGGTCACCACTCATGACTGTTTTTATAGTCATTTCCCGTCTGTTGAAGTCCGAGCCTGTGCCACGCCCACACAGGAAGTGCTGGGCCTCAGCTGGCCTGGACAGCCCTCTGCAGGAACCTCTGGCAGGTCATTCCTTAGGCCGGTGACCCTGCACTCAGGAGGCTGAGACAGGAGGGTCTCAAGTTCAAACTCAGTCTAGGCAATTTAAGAATTTAGTGAGGACCCAATCGCAAAATAAAAAGCGATTTTCAGAGTCTCAGTTCCAGGGCCCCAAATTCAATCCCCAGCGCCAGGCCCCCTCCCCACCCCCGTACACAGAGTCTGGGAAAATACATCAAAATGCTCATAGAATCTGAGAGGCTGAGGCAGGAGGACCCCGTTGTGTTTGGGAGAGTAACAATTTTGGTTTCCTCCTTTAAGTGCTAGAGGACAGAATCCCAAGAACATATTCAATGACCATAATTGCGTTACTTCTGGTCTGCAACTGGATAGGGTTGCAGAATAATAGGCATTATTTTTAAAAGAAGGGGCCGGCCAGATAGCTCAGCAGATCAAAGCGCCTGGTTAGGCGGATGCAGGGACCAGGGTTTGATCCAGTTCCCTTCCCGTCATGCTGCGCTGGCTTGCCTCCGAGCTGAAGCAGGAAGATCCCTGTGAGTTCAAGGCCAGCCTGGGCTATATAGTGAGACCGTGTCCCAAACGAAACAAACCATCAAGAAGTCCCCCAAACCTAACCAGCTTATACTTACCAACTAAATGATCAAAAGGAACTAATTCTGATCTCTCTTCACAACGAACAAAGCACACATTTTAGTTCCCAAGTTTATACCGCTGCAGTTCATAAGGCCAATTCATTTTTATTTAAAGGGGGAAAAATAAAATAAAATAAAATAAACGGGTATTTTTTGGAAACAAGATCAGCCTATGCAGTCCACGCTGGTCTGGAACTCAGGACGCGACCCAAGCTGGTCTGCAGCTCGCAGCGATCCTCCCGCCTCAGCCTCCCGCGCGCTGCGTCCGCAGGCGCGCTCGCCCGCCCGCGCCGGCTCTTTCTGCGTCTTGGGCTCCGCTCCGCGCTTGCTGACGTCGCGTCTTCCTCCCGGGAGCGCAGACAGCTTGAAAACACGTTGTGCAATCGCCGCCGCCGCCCCCGCCGCCCGCCGCCCGCCAGCCCCGCCCGCCGAGTCTGGGACGCACAGAGCCGGGGCCGCGGGGCGGATCGCGGCTGGGCTGGTCGGGAGCCCTGCGCGGCGGGGACCCGGGCTCCGCTCCCAGAGGCGCTGAGCGAGGAGGTGTCGGGCGGGCGGAGAGGAGGCGGCGGCCGCGGAGCTTCCAGTAACTGGGCTGCTCGGCGCTGACCACAGACAAAAGCGGAGCGGAACCGGAGCCAGGCTGCCCTCCTGCGCCCTCGCGAGGCTCCGGGGCGGAAGTCCTGCTGCTGGGCGGGGGTCGCCAGCCCCCCGCTGGGGGTCCCTAGGATCGCTTGTTTTTGTTTGTTCGGTTTGGTTTTTTGAGACGCGTCTCCATACGTAGCCCAGGCTGGTCTCCAACTCCCAGGGATCCTCCTGCCTCGGCCTCCCCAGTGCTGGGATTTGGACGCCTTTCTCTACGGTCCATGACCTGTGCTTGTCACGAGCTGTTATTCTGAGGGTCATGAGGCGTTGTTATTTATGTGTGTGGGACAGTGGCAGGTGCAGAGGCAGAGGAGGTGGCCCGTCGGTGAGCGTGCACAGAACAAAGAATTGCTACTGAAGTCCCCGGGAGGCCGGGGCAGGAGGCTCCTCGCCAGGAGTTTGGGCCAACCTGGGCTACACACACAGTGAGTCTGAGTTCAGCTTGAACTCCATAGCCAGAGGCTGACTGAAAACAATCAGAATGACCGCTGCCGTGGGGAGCAGCAGCGAGGGTTTTAGCAAAAGCAAGGGGACCCACAGACGCAGGGGAGGAAGAGGAAAGACAGAAGATGAGCCTGCTGCTCCACGCCAGAAGGTTGCTGTTCTGTGCTGCCCGGGGCCAAGGCAAACACCATCAGGAGGAGCTGCTCCTCCCGCCTGTGAGCCCCGCTACTCAGAAGCCTGAGTCGGAGGAACCCAAGTTCAAGGCCAAGTTCAACCCAAGTTCAACTCTGAAGAGGCCTTGCTTCAAATCAAAGTTAGGCTGTGCATGGTGGCGCGTGCCTTCACCGCAGCCCTCTGGCGGCTGAGGCAGGAGCACTCGCATGAGTTCAGGGTCAGTCTGAACTACGACGTGAGGTCCTGCCTTGAAAAATTGCTTAAAAATGAATTATCAGGGGCCAGGGCCATAGCTCAGTGGAATAAGTGTTTGTCTGCCAAGCGCAAGATCCTGAGTTCAATCCCTGGTACCACAAAAAAAAAAAAAGAATTATCAGGCCATGTTTGTAGTACATATTGACCACACTCACTGGGGAGCCCGGACCTGCACATAGCGCATCTCAGCGATTCTTACTCTTTCCTCTTCAACCCCCTTTTTCTCCATCATCAGATTGGCTTACTTATCTTGTATGTTCTTACATGATAATTGTTGTAGCACAGATTAACAGCCAGATTAGCGGGATGGAAAACATATGAAACCCGCAGGACAGTTCTACTAATTCGAAGCACACTTTAGGTACATTGTCCTTGCCTGATGACGAGATCACAAGATTTTTCTGGGGCCAGGGAGGTAGCTCAGGGGCACAAGTGCCTGCCTCGCAAGTGCAAGGTCGTGAGTTCAAACCCCGGTCCCACAAAAAAAGCAAGATCTTTCTGTCTTTTTTCCTATTGTCTTCTATGTTGTGCTTTATGTATACACTGTTTCTCATATAAGAGAAAATATGAGATAACTTACACTAGTGCCCCCGATTTCTGTCACTCAGCATTCTGGTCTCAGGGCACATGATTTTTTCCTACAAATGACTCATGCTTCTCCTTTAGGGCAGAGCAGTACTCCTTGCTGTGCACATACCACATCTTCTGTACCCATCCGTCTGCCCATGGGCACACAGGTGGCTTTCCAGGGTGAGCATGTGCCCCTGCACTAGGGTGACCTTAATTCTGTGGGAAGACCCCTAGGCGGAGAAGAGCTGGGTCAACTGCAATTTTGTGTGTCATTTTTTGGGGACTCTCCCCTGATTTCCACAGTGGCCCTGCTGAATTCCACTCCCGCAGCCACATAGAAAGGCTGCTTCACCCCGGCACCCTCGCCTGCACTGTTACCGTGGCTATCTTGACGACACCGTCCTTTCGCAGCACTGTTCTCATCCGCATGTCTCCCAGGGGCAGGCATGCCGAGCATCTCTGTGTGAGAGGGGGTCTTTCCAAGTTGCTACACTGCCCAGATGTGGCTTGCTATTGCGATCCTCCCGCCTCAGCCTCTCAGAGTGCAGGGATTGCAGGTCTGTCCCAGCAGGCCCCACATCTTACAGTGTGTTTGGGCCTGCAGCATACCAACCAGCCTATTAGACCATGTTTCGTGCAACTTGGTTGGAGATAGGGAATGGCTCCCTATGAAATAACTATTTTATTTGAGACAGGGTCTTGCTGTGCAGTTGAGACTGAACTTGAGATCTCTTTGTAGTCCAGGCTAGTCTCCAACTCATGATCCTCCTGCCTTAGCCTCCCCAGTGTTGGGATTATAGGGATGCACCTCCACGCCTGGCTATAATTTTAAACTCAGGAGTGTTGCTGCACACCTATAATCCCTGCACTGGAGAGACTGAGGCGGGAGGATCGCTTTCAATGCTACTTATGTCGTGAGTTCAAGGCCAGCCTGACCTGCAGTGCAAGTTTTTAAAAACAGCTCATGACTTTGGGAGCAAATAATGGGGCAAGAGAAATTTCTAAGTGGCCTGAACTCACCCTGGGCTTTTTGGTATATGTGTGCCTGTGTATGTCCATTGGGGGGGGGGGGGGGGTGCCAGGTCCGTGTGCCCTGCGTGTGTCACCAAGGACACGTGTCTTGGCCTCCCTGCAGGTGCTTGGTCCAGGCTCCAGAAAAACCAGAAGAAAGTTTGGCCTCTGGCTGTGCAGACCGAGTCCTGCTGCAGTCACTAAGGCAAAATCAAAACAAAACACACAGCGCTTGCTGGGAGCCCATGGTGCCTGCCAAGAGCTCATTTTCCGGATGCCGCTCTGCACGCCGGCCAGGGCTCCCACCGAGAGCGAGGCGGCCTGGTCAAGAGTTCACTGTGATTTTCTGTGACTTTCGACCCAAGCCCCGGCGGGGACATTGGAGAAGCCGCACTGTCCACCCTGTAGCGGAGAGAACCACACGCAGGGGGCTCCGTAGCCCCCAGCGCAGAGCTTCAAGATGGCTTCGCTCCGGGTGGATCTCAGCCAAGCACCTGCCCTGGGCTCACTCAGGCACAGCAAAGCCACTGGCCTCGCAGGTGAGCATCGGGGGCGCTGGCTTTGGCGCTCTGCAGCCCCGCTGCTTTCTGGCCATTATTCTCAGAACCCCGGCTACACAGCTGGGAGAGTGTCTCCTTTGGAAACCCTAGGAGAAGGTCTGCCTTCTGTCCATCTGTTCCAGTGTTTAGAGAAAGAGTCTTGCTGTGTGGCCCAGGCTGGCCTCAAGCTCTAAGAGATCCTCCTGCCTCGGCTTCCCCCATGAGCTGGGGTAACAGTGGCAGGACTGCAGACTGATACATTTCTGTCGGGGTGGAGCAGCTGGAGTGACTCACAGGCACTGCCCCTCCTCTGGAGTCACAGATGCTGCTTCCTGCGCCCTGGCGCCAGCTGAGAGCTCCCTGTGCTGCCCGGCCTGACTGCACAGCCCGCCCCGCTGGTCTGCAGTCCAGTGTGTGGTGTGCATCTCCCGCAGAGACCCGAAACCCTTTGTCCTGTGCCAGCAGAGCCCACTTACCAGGTCATGATCTAGGCTGGCCCCCACTGGTTGTGATCCTCGTGCCTCAGCCTCCCCAGGGCTGGGCTTGCAGGCATGTGGGCTCCTGCACTCCCAGTGCAGGTGACCTTTCAACGAGCAACTTCCCAGAGCCCGGGGACTGCTCCTGGGTGAAGTCACACTGCAAATTATGAGGATAAAATGGCATTTTCTGAGACATTGGCCATCACCTCCAGGGAGGCTTCCAGGGTTGCAGACTGGGCCTGGTGAGCTGTACAAGGTACTTGTCCTCGTTGGGCCAGAAGGGGACCCAGGTGCCTGGCCAGCTGCTGTTGATCCTCCATGACCCCCACCCTGTTCTGGTCAGGGACAGCTCGCATCTGCACAAGCTACATGAGTGACAACTCGGAGACTCAACAGCAGAGGGTGTTGCCGCTGGGCACCTGTCATGGTCTCCACGGTCACCACGTCTGCACTGGAGCTGGTGCCCAAGGACTGGCAGCCCTGGGTTGAATAAAGAATCCCGGGGCTGCATGTGGTGGCCCTGGTCAGCCCCATCCTCTTCTCCACATGATGGAAGTCTTACGGTGATGTCCAGGTGAGACCTGCTGTGGAGGAGAAAATGGAGACGCCGGCGTGGCAGGCCACAGCTGTCGTCCCAGCACTCAAGAGACTGAGGCAGGAAGAGCTCCGAGTGTTCATGGCCAGCCTGGGCTACTCAGTGAAAATCTGTCTCAGGAACAAAGAAAAGCCAGCAGGACAAGCACAACTCGAGTCCGACTCCTGGGTAGCCCAGGTCCTGTCCCCACTGCCCTGCACTGACCCATTTCTAGTGGGCAGGGAGCACAGCTTGCGTCACCCGAGCTGCTTTAAATGGCCCAGGGCTGGTGGCTTCTGCCAGGTGCTGTCTGCAACATGGCCTGTGTTCAGTGCAGGGATGTGACCCTGTTCTGAATGTACCCGGCGCTGCCGGCTGGCCAGGCCAGGGCCACGGAAAATCCCAGGACACCATGGGTCAGTGGACTCAGAGCGGCTACTCCACACCTCCCTGCTGAAGTCCTGAGGGTTGGGGGTGTGCGGCTGAGTGGCTGTGTGTGGCTCCCACTGTGACGTAGTCTAACAGCCTGAGGAACACGACTTCCCTCAGTGCCCAGTGACAAACGCCGTGATCCCAGCACTCTTGGCGCCTGAGCAGGAAGATCTCAAGTTGAACCCAACCTAGGCTACATAGCACAGCTGCATGTCAATAAAAAGGACAGCACGTCTTCTTGTTGTTGTTGCTGTTGGGAGATAGGGTCTCACTGTGTACTGCAAGCTGGCCTTGAACTCACTCTGTAGTCCAGGCTGGCCAGGAGCTCTCGGTGATCTTCCTGCCTCAGCCCCCCAGTTCAGGATGACATGCTGTGCCACAACGCCTGGCTGAGGACAGTGTTTTCCTGAGGACCGTGTGGACGCAGAGGTCATCGCTGTTTGGAATTGGCTCTGCCCTGTGCTGAGGGGCCAGGAGAGTGTGGGCTGCGCCTGCCCCCACCACCCGCCACTCCAGCCCCTGGCAGCAGCAGCAGCGGAGCACCTGGAGCCCGTGTGACCCAGCGAGACTCAGGCCAAGTGGGCGCCCATAGCCAGGAAGGGCTCAGCGCCCAATGGAACAGCTGTGCAGGCTGCTGGCCAAGAGTGTGGCGTCCTCGGGTGACACAGAGGCCAGGCAGGGAGTGGACCACCAGTGGCAGGGACAGTGGGCAGCAGCAGCAGTGGCAGGGCCAAGCAGGCAGGGGTGTGAGGGAGAGCAGTGGGGAGGCATCTGCCCTCCTCATGGTGCCCAGAGCAGGGAAGGGGAGCGGGTTCTCGCCATCTGCTCCCCGGCACAGCCCGGTACCCCAACTCCCTCCCCATTGCCTCAGGGTCTCCACTGCCCAGAGCACTGCTGCTGTGAAGCCCTCTTATCCAAGAGGTTCCTCTTCACTCTGCGCCTCGGCTGTCCCCACCTGTGCCCCTCCGTAATGTGTGCCCTGTGTCTTAGTTGCTTTCTTGTCGCTGATAGACAATGCCTGATACGCACAACCTAATGGGAATGTTTCTTTTCACTCATCGCTTCAAGGGGTTCAGTCCATGGCTGGCTCCATGGCAGAAAAGGCCTGGGGGAGGGGTACTTGAGTCACGACACCCGGGAAGCAGAGGGCAGGCAAGGCTGGGGACAAGGACACAGCCTTCTGCCCCACCACCAGACGCCTGCCCGCTCCGCCCAGCTGCACACTGAGCTGAGAGTTCATCCACAGGCGGATCCACGGATGATAACGGTGCCCGTGACCCAGCTACCCTCCACGCACAGCGGGCTTCTGGGAGGACGTTTCTTGTGTATCTCATCAGGCAAAATGCATTTAGCTCCTCTCTAAGAGTTGTCAAAGGCTTAATAGTTCCAGCACTGCTGAGAAAGTTGAAGTCCAAAGTCTCCTTGGAGACTTAGGGAAAATCTTAGCTGTGAGCCCCTGTTTAAAAAACAAAGCAAAAACTGTGTGCTGGATGAGCATTCTCATTACCAAAGGGAAGAACAGTAAAAGACAAGGGTATCAGACCCGAGGGAGAGTGAATCCCAGCAGGCAGACACTGAATCCTTCACGGGCCACACCCAGGGCAGCAGTGGGGAGGTTTTCACTCCAGAGGCTCATGCAGCCCCGGCCCCATGCCATTGCTGGTTCCCTGCCTCGGCTGGCTCCACCACTGCCTGCAGCTTTCCTCAGCAGACTGTCCACATTCTTGCCATCTCCTTCCTGGGGTCTCCACGGCCCCTTCGGCTTCACTGTGGCAGCTTCACACACCGCCCTGACAGGGGAGCTGCCTGGCTTGCCTGGCCTTCTTCAGAAATCTGACTGGAGGTCTGCATGATCCCACAACTTGTGCCTTTCACCTGCTTGGAAGATCAGGACCACATGAATGATGCCAAGGTTTGCTGCCAGCAGAAGCAGTAGCTGGGCCCCCTCGGACCACACCTGCAGTGGCCTCTGAGCGCCTGGATAGCCAAACTCCAGGCAAGTTTTCTAAGTGACTTTGAATGAACTGGGTTCCTTGGGGTTCTCTTCTCAAAGCAAAGGTTTATACGCAGCATCTTTGAGCCTGCCATGGGTGATATTTTCTGACACCCGAGATGCCCTCAGCCATTTTTACTATTGTCCTAATACAAAATATATGGCCTCTTTTTAATGCTAATCCTTCAGTATCCTCCTCTTCCACGGCCCCACCTCTGCAGCTGCTTCCTTTCTGGTGAAACTTCTTTTCGACTTGTTCATCTTGGCTTTTTTGCCCCTGTTGCTCACTGTAGATCTTGGTTAAAGGCACCATCAGTATCCATGCCACAACCTGCACATTAGGCTTCCTGGGAGTTTCCTGCGTCAGATCAGTTCCTCCAGTTGAGCCTTACACACAGCCATAGGACGTGGGCAAAATGTAGGTAAGTCCCCTGTCAGAATGTAACTGGCTTCCAGTCCAATTTCCACCTCAGACCTCCTGAGCCTAGACTACTGTCTGCACTCCTACCGGCATCCTAGCGTCTAAGCTCCAGCCATGGGCGCACGCACACTCAGCTCACAGTGTCCTAGAGCTTCTCCAGGCCTCTCCAAATTCCTCCCACAACCCAGTGCCAAAGGCCTCAGGGCCACATGGTCGGGTACAGTCCTAGCGATGGTCTCAACTCCGGTAACCAAATCTGTATGTGTCCTGTTCCTGTGGCTGGCACGGAAGACCTGACTCCTGCAGCTGCAGGGAGGAGAGGCTTATTTTGGGTCCTGGTTTCAATCCAAGGTCAGCTGGCTGCAAAGTGAGCAGCGTGCCTCAGGGACACAGCTGAGGCGAAGGTGCTCTGGTCACGGTGGCCAGCAGGGAAGGGTGGAGCCAGGGACAAGCAGCATGCCCCAGCTCGGCCTCGATGGCCAGGCCTCCACCTACCAGCACATTCAGCCATGGACTTATCCCCAGTGGGCCTGCAATGGGCACAGTGCCCTGTGAGCCAGTCCCTTCCAGCCCCATGACGTCAGGGGACACTTTAGAACTAAACTCACCCACACTTGGCAACTGGAGGAGAGTCCTAGCGACAGGGCCGCTGTGCTTGCTCAGATGGGGCATTCCATTTCCATCACCTTCTCCTGCTCTTTGTCAACTTCCCTTCTCTCACCGCTCCCAGGGACAGCTGGCTTCTGACTCGTCCTGTCCTGTCTGCCCCAGGCTGCCCTAGATGTCCCTGGGGCAGGACCAGCTCCCCCTGGCTTCTCCTGCCCAGGGAGGGCGCCTCAACATCAGCCAGGGAGCTGCAGTGGGACAGATGGGCCTCTGGGGACAGCTGGGCCTCTGGGGACACCAGCACCCTGGAGGCGCTGCCCCTCCATAGAGACACTTCATGCTCCCCCACATCCATCTCGAGAGCCCACCCTGCCAGGAACCATTCTGCTGCTCGGAACACATGGGAGACAGGGAGAGAAAGACCCTCACACACTTTTCCTTTGGTTTTTCTGTTTGCTTTCAGACAGGTTTTGCTATATGGACTAGGCTGGCCTCCAACAAGAGAGAGCTCTCTGCCTCAGCCTCCCTAGTGCCAAGATGAAAGGTGTTCACTGTGACACCTGGCTTTCTAGTCTTTCTAAATTTTCTTCACTTTGATTTTATTTATCGTCTGTGAATGTGCATGTTCATGTGGGGTGTGTGTATGTGTGTGCACGTGCACACGCGCGTGCGTGTGACACCGGGGATTAAATCAAAGCCAGGGCCTTTGCACTGAGCTACAGCTATAGCCCACTTTTTAAAAACCTTGAGTCAGGAACTCAATAAACAACTAAGCAGCGTGGCTGACTCAAATTTGCAATCCTCCCGTTTCAACCTCCTAAGGCACTGGGACTACAGGCGCTCTCCACCCCGCCTGGCCCTGTCTCATCAACTCTCCTGTCACTTGTCACTATGCACGCAGGTGCCCCACTTCCCTAGCACCCGAGGCAGGGGAATTCCCACGCAGACTGTGAAGGTGGACTCACGGGCACCAGCCTCAGCCGCCAGCCCTGAGCCAGCCCTGATACAGCATCTTATCCACCTTCCACGTGGGAGTTGTCGCCACCAGGGCTCTGCAGATATGGAGGGAGACCAACGGAGACTGCACCAGTCCCGGTCACAGAGGGTAAGGCTGGGTTGGGATTAGACTCGGGCCAGCCCCACAGAGTGAGGGGCTGGGTTGGCTTCCAATGAACGGCCATGCCAGGCATGGTGGCACAAGCCTAAATCCAGGCACTCCCGAGGCCGAAGCAGGATGATGGCTAGCAGTTAGAAGCCAGCCCGAAGGGCCAGCTAAATAGCTCAGTGGATTAAAGTGCCTGCAGGTAGGCTCAGGGGCCAGGCGTTCAATCCCCAGGCCTGCCATGGCGCTGAGACTGCAATGGATACTGGGTGTGGTGGCACGCCTATGGTCCCAGCTCTTGGGAGGCTGTAAACAGGCAGATCACTATGAGTTCGATCTAGTAGTGAGATCCTGAACACCCTGTAGACCTTTCCCTTAAAAATAAAATAAAATATTGGTGCTGGTGAGATGGCTCAGTGGTCTAAAGTGCCTGCTTAGGCAAGCTTAAGAAACCTCAGGGACCATGGTTTGATCCTTGGCACCACATGCTGCACCAGTCCCACCCCCAGGGCAGGCTGAGTCAGCCATAATATAAAAAATAAAATAAAAATAAAATATTTTTTTAAAAAGAAACCAGCCTGACTGGTACAGTGAAAGCCTGTCTCCAAACCTAAAAGTAAATATCATTTTTCTTTTGAAACTCTTCTTTGCATTAGCGCCCGTGTGCACTCGGGAGCATCCACGCTGGCTTTGGTGAATTCCCCTGGAGACACCACACATCCTGGGATGGTTGGCTGAGGGATTTTTGCAGAGCCACGGTGTCAACACCGCTGCTCATGGCAAGGGAAATGCGCACTGCAGGGGCGCAGCGTGGCCGTGCAGGCAGCTGAGCTGTGCATGGAGCCACAGCGAGGGCGGGCAGGGCCTGGCTGGGGCCTGGCTGGGGCCTGCCCCAGGTAGCCCAGGTGTGCTCAGGACGTGACCCTGCTCACCTCAGAGCCGCACACCCCAGCCCCAGAGGGGAAGACACAGCTCTCCCGGCCACCCCCGAGTCTGTGATCCCTTCAAAAACCAAAGCAAGACAAAAACATACCAACTAGGAAACTCAGAATCTCCCCTTCCTTAGTTTCTTACTTTGTTTGGTTTTTTGTTTTTTGTATTTTTGTGTTTTGGTTTTATTGAGATAGGGACCTTTTATGTAGTCCAGGCTGGCTTGGAATTTGCAAGGATCCTTTTGCCTCAGCCTCGTCTCCCTAGTTTCCTTTTCCTCCTC
>PVKN010009657.1:0-23529 GCA_004027915.1 Capromys pilorides
ACGAGGCAGGGAGGCCCGAAGCGCGGTGCCTTAAAGAGACCTTCACTGCTTTCCTCCTCTCAAACCCGAGCTGCTGCTTTTCCACAACCTCCTCTTCCATTCCCACTTTTCGTAGGAATGTCCTTGCAGAAAAGTCTGTTTTCCGGACTGCATTATAAGCTGCCCCCACTTAGGCCAAGTAAAGGACACCAGCTATGTGGAGTTCTGCTGTAGACCAGTGCAGCCTGGCTTTGTGCCTGAAACACGCAGCGAGACCCACAGGAAGCTGCTGGACTGTAGCCACCCTGGGGACCGACGGTGGCGCCCGGCCCACGTTGCAGGCCTCGGATCATTTGGATGTATTTGATGCTTTCAGTGGCAGAAATGCGCCCCCCTCCCCCCCAGGAGCCGTGGCACAAGGAAGGCCAACTGTTCCACCTCTCCATGTGTCCATTGTGCTGGACAGTTACGTGGCCTGGCCTGCTGGTCCCTGCTCGTAGCCCCCGACCACAGACTGTCCACGGTGTCTGGAGGAAGCTGCTTCAAACTGGCTGATTTGTGCTTGGGGGAGACCTGAGGAAGCCACCTCCTCCCGGCCTCTGTTTGCACTGGCAGTGGGTGGAAAACCTGGCTCTTGGCTCTCCAGTGCTCCCTGTCTTGGCCGGGACCATTTACGCCTGACATGTGGCTTTGTGCTCAGGGCCGGGCAGAAAGGCCAGCTGTGCTCCTGTGCAGCAGCCCACAGAGGCCAGAACCAGGGGAGCGTTCTCTCTCGGTGTTCTCACCCCAGCCATCCTCACAGTAAAATGTGGCGCTGTTCCCCAGATGGTCCCCTCAGCTTGGTCGGAGGGGCAGAAGGAGCAGCCGGCAGGTGTGCAGTGCCGCCTGCGTGTCAGGTCCTGCTGAGCGCCTTAGGTTATGTCATCTGATTTTATCTCAGCAAGGTCATGTTTTGTTTTGTTTTGTTTTTGAGACAGGGTCTCGCTGTGCAGTTCAGGCTGGCCTTGAGCTCACTTTTGTAGCCCATGCTGGTCTCGAACTCACACCGATTCTCCTGCTGCAGCCTCCCAAGCGCTGGGATTACAGGCGTGCGCCACTACACCCGGCTCAAGGTCATGTTTTAAAAATGCATTTTTAACAGATACCTGAAAATGTAGAAATCCTGCGTCCTTGTGGGGGTGTCAGGCCGTCTTCGACCCCTGGGAGTACTGCACGGTGCTTACATCCAGATGCACACCGGCTCAGACGCTTAGTACACTGGACGGTGCAGACGTCCAAACTCCTTCTTCTGGTTCTCCAGAGTGAGCAGCCCAGCACTGCTAGCTGCAGGCGGCCCACTGTGCAGGGACAGTGAGCCAGAAATGCACAGTTCTGAGGCTCGATCGCAGGTGCAGAAGTGGGGCTCGGCAGCTGCCCCCCGGCGCCCTTCACAGCTCCAGTCACCGATGCTCCGTGCTCTGCGGCTCCGAGGGCCATGTTCAGGCTTCACGTAGGAGTGAGAGCAGCCGCCGCTTGCCCTCCTGGGCCTGTGGCTGGGTAGCACGCCCGAACGTGCGGGCCAGGTGCTCTGCGGGCAGTCCTCGGCTGGAGGACGCCTCAGTCATTCCCACTGCGGGACAGCAGCTGCGCTCTGACGTGCCGGCTTCATCGCCTTCAGGGGCACCCAGGAGGTGGCAGCGCTGGGTCACAGGGTGGCGGTGCTCATCCGCTGTCAGGGGGCCTCCGTGCGGCCTTCCGCGGCTGGACGACCTGACGTTCCCATCAGCAGTAGGCGAGGGGCCTCCCCTCTTTTGCGTCTTCACCAGCATTTTTTACCTTTGATCTTTTTCACAGTCCTTATTTATGAAATGTGGTCCTTATGGCTCAGATCTGAAATATCCCGCAAAATTCTCCGGTGCTCAAACGTGGACCTTCCGGAAGGGGGTCTGGTCAGGACGCGGTCACTCCCCTGGAGGCCGACTCAGCGACGCACCGCGTGTTGACGTCATGACGTCATCGGGGGCGTGGCCTTGTAGAGGGGAGCGAATCGGGGCGGAGGCGGCGTCAGGGGCTCTCTGTTGCCTCTTGCTCCCGCTCGGTCTGTCTTTTTCTTTCTTCCGCCGTGGTGTTTCTGCCCTCAGTCCACGAGCTGCTTTCTCCTGCTCTGTGCTTCCTGTGAGCAACATCTCCACCAGGGCAAACCGTGGTGGAGCCGCTCACCATAGACCGAGCCCCCGAAACCGTGAGCGCAGATGAACCTTTCCTCCTCGACGCTGTTATCTTCAGGTATTTTGTCACAGCGGCAGAAGGGTGACTGATACACAGGCTGCACTATGCCTCTGATTGCCCTGGTGATTAGCATAGGATGACGCCAACCTTGACGGCCGCTCCTCAGAAATGGCCCAAGTTGCCTCACTGCCTGCAGGACGCAGCCCTGCAGTGCACCTGGAGCTGGCAGGCTGCTCAGCCTGCACCTCCGATTGCTGCATCTGTCTGCGCAGCTTCTTCTCCTGGCTGAGGGGCCTTCCTGCACCCTCTCCCGTGAGCTCCTCACCTGTCATCTGAGAAATGCCTATTTAGGTCTCTTACCTGTGTTTTAATAAAGCTGGTTCTTGCCGTTGGTCCTTCTTAGTTTCCTAAATATGCTGGGTGTTGACCTTGGTCAGCAGCACAGCTGCAGACCTCTTCTGCCAGTCTGCTGCCCTCCCTTACCCTGCTGCTTGGCCTCTTTGG
The DNA here is from genome assembly GCA_004027915.1 of Capromys pilorides. Taxonomy (NCBI): domain Eukaryota; kingdom Metazoa; phylum Chordata; class Mammalia; order Rodentia; family Capromyidae; genus Capromys; species Capromys pilorides. The sequence goes on from PVKN010009657.1 coordinate 2,692, forward strand.
CTGAGCAGGAGCTCTGTAGTTCCATAGAATTCTGTTGCTCTGTCTTTTCTTCTGTCTCCTGTGCTTTGGGGATCTTGTCCAAACATCCTTGTCCATTCCGATGTCCCACAGCATTTCTCCTAGGGAGTTTCATGGTTTCAGGTCTCACCTTTTGCGTCTTTAATCCAATTTGAATTGAATTTGGCTGGTGGTGAGGGACAGGATCCAGCTTCATTCCTCTGCATGTGGTGGCTGACGTCCCTGGCACTGTGTGTTGACAGCCCCATCCTGTCCGCAGCGCGAGCGGAGCTCCTCTGTCGAGCCTGTTGGGCTTGGCGCTGTGGCCGGCTTCCAGGCCTTCTGCCTGCTCCTTTGGTGTGGGCGCCTGTTTCCAGCCAGCACACTGTGCTCTACTGCCATGTCTTTGGAGGGTGCTTTGACGTTAGCACCGTGCCTCCTGCTTCACTGCTCTCGCTCGAGATGGTTCGGGCTATCCAAGATAGAGATGTTCTTAACATCTCAGTTGTACAGGGAGAACTTCCGGGCACAGGCCAGGCAACCCACGAGCTGTGGAGCTGAGGGTAAGCCTCAACCACCTGGCTGCAGCACCAGTCCCTGACCAGTACCGAGCTGTCTCTTGGGTAACTGGGCACCACTCACAGGTCAGCAAGGACGTGGTCAGGATTCCAGAAGTTCCTTTGGCTGAGGTGTGTGAGAGATAAACTCTACTTCTGCCTTTGCACGTCCTTCCTGCCCACTTGAAGAACAGTCGTGGCTTTGCTTTATAGCAGGTGGTCAGGGAGCAGAGCAGGTGGCTGTGTGCACTGCTTTCCCCTCCTCCTGCCCTCTGTTGTCAGCAGCACCTCTGCCGCCCATCCCAGCAAGGAGCTGATCGTGGACCGCCTTGCCCGCTTTGGGCACGGGCCCTGCTCGGCACTTCCTACATGCCTCTCCCTTCCACTCTGAGTTCTGTATGTAGCCACGTCACCTTTCTTGTCCATCACTGACTGCCGTGTCATCCACGCACTGTGTTCACCTGTGCAGCTTTTCTTCCTAGCTGGGGTGTTTTTCTGCACCCTCTCACCATGAGCTCCTCTTAGCAGGGCTCAGACTTGGCAGTTGGGGCCCCAGCTCTTGGGACTGCTCAGCCATGGCATCCGCACTGTTGAGTGGGACCGTCCACTGCTACAAGGCCCAGCCGCTGGACGGATGACAAGGCGCAGGTGGACACCACGCAGGTCGCAGGCAGCCTCCTCTCCCTGAGCCTAGCCTGGGGCACGTCTCCATCCCTAACGGTGTGGAAGGCCCCCCATCCCTGTCCCTCATGGTGTGGAAGGCTTTATCAAATGCATCTCTCCGCTCAGGGCTGCTTGATGAGCTGTAGTGTTCCTGTTCAATTCCTGGACAAGGAGAAAACTCTCAAATTCATGAGCTGAGGCAGGCAGTGGATATCAATTTGGTGTGTCTTTGTCAAAACTGGGGAGCAGAGGGTTTCCTTTGTGCAGGCTCTGGGAGCCAGGGTGCTCTTGTACCTGGGTGCTAAAGGCTGGTCTGGGTAGGAAGAGGTGCAGTGCGTCAGCTGGCTGGCTGTGCGTGCATGAGGCAGGAAGAACTGGGGTCCTCCTGAGAGTGAAGCGGACGGTTAAGAACCGAGGGAATCTGTGGGTCCAACGAGACTTTCTAGCACCTCAGATGAGCCTTGTAGTAGAAGGGCACACGTAAAAAAGTTAGAAGGTTTGTGGATAATTGGAAAGGCAGATGCTAAGGGGGTTTCTTTCAGAGAGCAACGGGGCAGTGCCCCCGTCCTTGCCACCGCGCACCAGGAGGGCAGTGGGCTGCCCGCTGCATGGAGGTCCAAGTGGCTCCCTGGGCCTTGCTGGCTCTGTGCGTGGCCCTGGGGGAGCTGCCCCATCTGGGTCTAATTTAGAAATAGAGGCCAGGGTGGCAGAGGGGTGAAAAAGTAGAGGACGGAGACTTTGTCAGGCGCCAGCTGTGCGTCCCTCCTGTGGGACGCCGTGCGGGCCTGCCAGGGCTGCACTCGGGGGGCTGGGAGCTGCGGGAAGAGCCGAAGTATTGACGTAGATGCAGCTAGTTATGTCAAGGCAGCATTTTTGAAGTGTATCTGAGTCAGGCATAGTGATGCATGTCTGTGACCCCAGCCTCTGGAGGGCTGTGGAGGAAAACCACAGACTTGAAGCCAGCCTGGACGCTTCAGTGACTTTGATACTCTGTCTCAAAACAAAAATGAAAAGGGCTGAGAATGTAGCTTGGTGTGAAGGTCTTGGGTTCAAAGCCTGATACCACAAAAAACCTTTTTTTCCCCGAAAAACTATTTTACAAAGTCATTTGCAAATACCTATGTCAGTTCTCTATCTTGTTGAAAAGTACGCTTGGACCAAAATGCCTTATCAATGTCTTTGCAAAAGCAGCTTAAGTTTGTAAAGGTAGCTTATTAACTTCTGTAGAGTTTGCAGGGGGGCCCACGAGGCGCCCCCGGTCAGAGCCCGCTGCGTGTTGATCATGTTTCTTGATTTGCAGCAATACCGAGAAGAGCTGGATGCCAAGTTCAACACGGATAAATTTAAATGGGACAAAATGTGCCACCGAGAAGCCGCCGTGATGCTGAAAGCGTTTTTCCGAGAACTGCCCACCTCCCTCTTCCCCGTGGAGTACATACCCGCCTTTGTCGCTCTGATGGAAAGTAGGTGGCGCGCCCCGTGTGCAGGGCTCAGGCTCTGCTGAGGCCAAGAAGGTGGCACCAGGGAGGGCTCAGAAGGAAATGCGGGGCTGGAGCCCGGGTGGGCCATGTCCTGGCCCGGCGTGGGCAAACGCTAAGTGTGGCGGTGAATGCCCACCTGCAGACAGCCACGCGCTAAGGCTGGTAGACAGGAAGGAGGGGCTCTGTCTTCATTCAGGAACGGAGTTGTGGAGTTGGGGTCAGCAGTGCTGACCACTGTGTTGCCCTTCCGCTGCTGCCCGTGTCTCTGTTACTCTTCTCTCGTTGCTGGGACAAACACCCAACACCCAAAATGAAGGAAGGAAAGGTTTATTTAGCTCACAGGTACTGGAGATTTCGGTCCATACTCGGTCGGCTCCAAGGCAGCGTGGCACATGGCAGAGGGCAGCTGCTCATGGTGGCAGAAAAGCAGCAAAGGACCAAGGGAGGAGATGCAGCAGCGGCAGCGGCAGGCCTCGCTCCCCTCCCCACGTTGTAAGCAGATTACCCACCCCCGGGCGGGTGTTCCACGCATGCTCATGATCCCTGCATTGGATCATGAATCAATCACAGACTCTAGAAGCAGCCCCATGACTGTGTGAGGCTTTGGGGGACCCCTAGACACTAACCAGAGCACCCATCATGACAGGTAACAGGGACCCGGCAGGTCTTTTATAGGTGCTGAGGCGTGCTGAAGCACAATGGTGCCTCGAGTGTCATAGTCTACAGGAGACTGTGAGCTCCCTCCCGGCCTCCCTCTGAGGTCCAGGTCCCGAGATGCCACCTGCCTGCGGCACACTCTGAGAATCACAACGTCCTGCTGTGTGTTTCTGAAAAATCACCAGATCTTCCGCTTGGGTCTTTTGTGATGGAAGGGCTTTGGTGACCAACCTGGGAAACCAGATGTGGACAGGCCTGCTAAGCAGGTGGCAATGCCATGTGGACAGAAAAGGGCTGTGGCCACCCTGGCAGGGTGACCCTGGCCACACACAATCCTAGGTGAGCACAACACAGGCTTACGTGGGAAGATTTTTTTTTTTTTTTTGTGGAACTGGGGATTGAACTCAGGTTCTTATGTTTGCCAGGCAAGCTCAGTAGAATACTACTGAGCTATCTCCCCAGCCCCTGTGGGAAGATTCTTAATCTGAAATTGTCAGCCTCAGTTTCACATTTCTGAGCACTGTGAGCTTAGCAAACGACAGCTGCGGCCACCGGTTTTGCATCCTGGTGCAGGTAGACTGGAGCTGCAGGACCCCCAGGACCCTAAGGAAAGAGCCCAAGCTGCTGACCACACTTGCACTAAGAGTGAGTGGCTCCTGGCCTGGCCAGGTATCTCAGCAGCTTAAAGTGCCTGGTTAGGCAGACGCAGCAGCCGGAGTTCAATCCCTGGGCCTGCCGTGCTGGCCCCACCCCCAGGGCACACTGAGACGGCGGTTGAGACTGGTATTGGTGGCGCATGCCTGTAATCCCAGCTCTTGAGAAGCTGAACACAGGCAGATCACTGCGAGTTCACTCTGTGTAGGCAGACCCTGTCCTAAAAATACAATAAAAAAAAAAAGAGAATGAATACCTCCTAATCTTTAAAAGTTTTCACTGAACCAGGTTCAAAAAACTATTTTTTTTTTTTTTTCCTTCAATATGAGATCAAGCTGGGGAAAGCAGTCTTCATGGAGTGCTCATCCCAGGCCACCAGGAACAGTATCTCTTTCCTTTGTAAGATCTCGAGTTTTTATTTTCTGGGAAAAATTTGCTGGGAAGCACACAAAAGCTCAGCCCCTTCTTTGGTTTTTGTTCAGCTAGTGTATTGTTTTCAGTTGTAGACTGTCCAGTCGAGGCCATACAAGTGTTTTTGTTTACCTGCAGCAAGGCCCTATCTTTTTCATTCCTTATTTTTTATTCCTTAGGCATATTTTTTTCACATTCTTGAGGATCGTTTGATAACCAACTTCAAAATCCTGATCAGTAGCTGCAGTTCCAGGGGCCTCTCTGCACTGGGCTCTTGTCTTGGAGGATGGACCCCGCCTTCCTGTGACTTTTTCTGTAGCAAGGCAGTGTTAATTCTGCCTGAGATCTGGTCATTGTCGCCCTGTCAGGCAGGCGATCTGCTGGGCAGGGCTGCAGGGCTGCATCGCCAAGGTTGGCCTCCAGCCGCCCAGCGGGTCCAGAGCCACTGCGTGCTTTGCTGCCCCCTGGCGGGCACACGGGGGATCTGCGAGTGATACCGCCTGTGCTTCCTCCAGGGTGGGAGTTTACGGCCCCCAGCCTCCCCTTCCTGGGATGGCACCAGGACTTCGCAGGGCTTGTGGTTGCCTAGATCTCTGGTGCGGGCCACGAAGGCCAGGAATTTGGAGTAATTTTATTATGGAGCCCTGGCCGACGTGGGCAGCCCTAACTACAGCGGGATCTCAAGTCAAAAGGCCAAGAGAAAACAGCGCTGCCCTGCGCCACCCCACCTGAGGTGCCCCCGCCCTCGCTGCTTGCTCTGCCCTGCCCCAGGGAGCTCTTGGAGGAAAACTCAGTGTGCTCTGGGCACTTGGAGCGGAATTCCTTCTCACGCAAAAACAAAGAGAGCAGGACTTCCCCGTCTCCCTCAGGGGAAATAGGCGGCAGGATCAGGGTCCCCTTACTCGGTGGCTGGTAGGGTGCACCGTGCATCACCACCTCCTGGTGCTACATGAGGATCCTGCTTCTGGTTTGATGCCGTGAGCATCAAACGAGGACTACCCAATGAGGACTCACACCTCAATTCCAGAGCTATCAGGAGAGCCGCTTCAGAAAGGCAGGCGACTTAGTGGGTCCCCACACTGTCCGCCTCTGTCTGGATGTGGCCAGCACACTGCCCTGAGGGGACAACCTGACATCTCTTCCTTGTAGGACTTTCTAAGTGAAAAATACTAGATGGCTGGTGATGGATTTGATACCAGCCAACTCCGCAGGAAGCCCAGAGTTAGGCCTGGACGTACTGGGCACTTGTGTCCCCTGGAGCAAGCTGTAGCTCAGCAGAGCTGCTCCTGAAGGGAAGCGTTGTGGGACCCCTTCCCCTTTCCGTTGATTCCTGTCTCTTTCCAGTCTCGGCCTCCAGATGGCCTGCACCACTAATGAGCTAACGGTTGATGAATTGAGCTCAGTTACTTTCAGAAAAAGTGGAATCTCTGGGAAAACAGCAACCTCACAATGAAGCAAGCATCCTGTCAGTGCACTGAATAAATTAATTGCAAAAGAATTAACTGCAGCCCCATATAGGGCCAGGCACCTAAGTTAAATGAAAGTGGATTATTCACCAAGTTTTACAGAGCGAGCTTCCCCCATCTCTAAAAGCAGTGGAAACGGAGTTCCCAAGCCTGCAGCTGCGCCCGGCAGGTTTTTCTTCCCTTGTGATACTTTGGGATCACGCTGCATGAGCCTCACCATAGCGTCCTCTCTGTCCCCAAGTGCCCTCTCTTGGACAGCTCCTGACAGGTCCTGTCATCCAGTAGGCCCACATCAGCACACATGTGAGGCTGTCAGGAAGCTCCTGCCCATGTGCAGGGTTTCGTGTGCACCCTTGACACACATGCCCGCCGTCCCCACCAGGATGGTGTCAGGGCGGCGTGGCGGGGTCCTGGGAGCACCTCCCTCTTCTCCGTGTGTCCTGGCTGCGGGCACTCCCTGGCTGTTTTCTCAGCCTGGTGGGTGACCCTGTGCCAGAGCAGGGGTCCTACAGCAGCTGCCAAGCCTCTGGCGCCACCTTGTGTCAGGAAGTACTCAACAGCCACTGTGAATGCAAAGATGGCCGCTCTCTCTCAGGGTCCCAGTAAAAGCCAGAATCCGCAGCCTGAACCTTAACAGCAAGAGCACACACACGTGAGCGTGACTGTGGCTTGTGCTGATTTGGACGCTGTCCCCAGTAACTTCTTGACCCTCCACTCAGCCCTGTGTGTGCGGGAGACACACGACCACTTTACGGAGCAGGAGTAGGAAGCGACAGGGTTCAGGGTCCTGGCCAGGCTCACACCATGACGGGTGGGACATGCAGCATGCGTGCCTGGTTCTGACCAGCTGTGTGCCGCTGCCTCTGTGGACGCAGGGCTCATCTCCTCTTGAATGGAGCAGCGAGCCGTCTGTGTGCGGCACCAGGGCAGGGGAGGCCTGTGGCAATGCTGTGACGGGGAAAGGCTGGGCCGATCTAGCCTTTGCCTGTGGCTCTCAGCTGTCTGTCTCAACAGTGGTGCTGTGGGTGGGGAGGGGACCTGATGGGGGCTCCCGTCTGGGTGGGCGCGGTCACAGCACCGAGCACCAACTGCACACTTGCGCTGCCCACCCTGCGACATCAGCAGCCCTCCTGTGCCACCCGCTGTGCATGTGCAGGGCTGTCCCCAGGGCCCTGGTCATGTGCGCTGTCTCTGTTTTCTTGCAGGCGGGTCCCACATCAGAGTGCAGCTGCAAGCCTTGCACCTCATGGTCATGGCGCTGCCGGATGCCAACAGAGACACAGCCCAGGTGCGTCCTCTCAGGCCCTCGGCTGTGCATGCCTGCTGGCCCAGGGTTGGGCTGTGGGTGGGAATGGAGTCCCTGGTGACAGCTCCCAGGGCTGTCTGCACAGCTGCCGGCCTGCTGCCACTCACCGAGCAGGACAGCGTGGACACTGGTGCTTCCCACCTTCGGTTCATTCAGGAGGCGTGAGCGTCCAGCCACACGCCTGGCCCTTGGAAGCAGGAGAAGAGGAAAAGGTTGGGCACAGTGGCGCATGTCTGGAAGCCCAGCACTCTGAGAGGCTGAGGCAGGACGGTCACAAGATCAACTCCTGCCTTGGAAATTAACCAGCTTAGTGAGATTTTCTCACACAGTTTTAAAAATTAAAAAAAGGGCTTGATGTGTGGCCCGGTCCCAAGGCCTGGGCCTGGTCCCTTGTATTGCCCCGTCTCCCAAAATGGGCAGCTTAAATGGAACAATGTCAGAAGCAAGGGCGACAGCATTGTGACTTGACAAATACAAGATAGCACGGTTGCCCCAGAGCCTTGCCTGATCCCTGTAGTTGTCCTTGAAATTGCAGAAAGTGGAATTTGTAAAATGTTTTGAGTCTTTAAAGTTTTTCACAATGTATAGAAATAATAGAACGTAAGAAGCTCTAGAGTTTGGGGCACCACAGATAGAACCTGCGCCGACCGCACACCCGCCCGCCCAGGCTGGGCACCTGGTGGAGCCACATCCCAGAGTTCTTCCTCGTAGCGTCTCCCCTCTGTTTCAAGTTTACTTCTGTGCTGCGTGTGGGCAAAGGTCTCACTCGCCATTTTAATAATTTTAATGTGTAAAATAGAAAAAGTGTTTCAGTCCAACAAGTGTGCAGAATCTGTGAAATGAAATCAAGGTGACGATTAGCGGGAATCACAGTCTTAGTTGTTTTTCTCACTGCTGAAACAGAATACCTAGGGGCTAGGGAGATAGCCCCGTGGCACAAGTGCCTGCCTGGCAAGTGCAAAGTTGTGAGTTTGAACCCTGGTCCCGCAAAAAAATAAGTAAAACAAAACCTTACATTCAGAGTTAAAGGAGGACAGGTTTGGTGCTCAGTGTGCAGAGGCTTCAGGCCTTAGCCGGCTGGCCCCAGGGCAAGGGCAGGGGCAGGGGCAGAGCGGCCTAGCAGAGGAGAACCAGCGTGTGGTGGGCAGAAGCCAGCCGGGCACCCAAGTAGCAAGCAAGCAGTGCCAGCAGCCCTCCTTCTGTCCCCCATATCCTGTACGGCACGTGCCCCTGAGGGACACACGCCTGGAGAGGCCTCCCCGTTGTGCACTCCCAGAACTGTGCCACATCACTCGGTGGACTAATTTAGTCGTCATGCACCTTTGGTCCCAGCGCCACACCCTAGATCCGGCCACTCCTTGAAAGCCCCGCCTATGGCCGCATCAGGCTTTGGGGGACATCTGGACACAGCTGCTACAATGCCGTAATTTTGAGGCTGGTAAACTCAATGTTGAGAGCAAGGGGACGCGTGGCGCTGCCTCCACTGGACGTCTCGGTGTGGTGAGGCTCTCCCTCACGATGGAAATCCTTGTGTCTTCACGGAAGCCTGGGGATTAGTGAGGCATTAAAATGCTCCCCATATAAATGTTTCCCATATAATTTGGTAATTTTTCAAAACCTAGAGATTTACAAGCTTCATTTTATTATTTTTTGGCTTTATCAAAACAACGTTTCTTTATTTTTGAAAACCTGCCTGATCTCAGTTGGTCAAAGTGTCATCTAATCTTGCATACAACTGAGTGTGCAACAGTTGTCTAATCATTTAATACATTTCTTTTTTTAAAAAAACCTCCAAAAGCAGCAGGGAGCTGGTGAAGATGCCATACACACGCGTGTGCGCGCACACACATACACACACACATACACACATCCCTGCATGTGATGTCTGCTTCCGCTCCAGACTGTGCCTGGGACTGAGGCTGGAGCAGGTGCCATGTCACACCCAGAGCAGCAGCTGTTTTCCTGGCTCTGGTCCTGGCTCCGCCCACAGTAGGTGGAGCTTCTGGGTCTCTCTACCTCGGTTTCCCCAGGTGAAAAGTGCAGTGGTGGCCCCCACCGCCTAGGGCTCAGGGAGGATGGTGAACAAAGCGAGGAACCCCACTCAGATTAGTGTGTACCCCCAGTAAGCTCTCTGACCTTGCTCGCCGTTAGCACTTTGAGCCATGCGTTCTCCTGCTGGGAATTCTGTAGTAAAATTCAAGCTTAAAAAGCCCAAAAGCACCGCCTTTTGGGATTCCTGGCCTCCTGACGAATTTCCAGAGTTTCAGATAAATATCTGTGCTCTGAAAGCTCCGTAAACTTATCAGTTTGCTTGCTTGCTTGCTTGCTTGCTTGCTTGCTTGCTTGCTTTCTTTCTTTCTTTCTTTCTTTCTTTCTTTCTTTCTTTCTTTCTTTCTTTCTTTCTTTCTTTCTTTCTTTCTACATTTGGTACAGGGTCTACAGGGTCCCGGGTCTCACTAGGTAGATCGGGCTCATAATGAACCTCGTGTTTTCAGCCCCCAGGCGCTGGGATTCCTGGCAGGTGCCATCGCGCCTGGGGGCAGGCCCTGCACAGCGCTCAGGAATAGAACCCCCCTCGGTCTAAGCAGTCACTTTAGTCCACTGAGCTAGCTGGCCGGCCTGAAGCTTTCTTAGTTTTTTTTTTTTTTTTTTTAATGTTTAGAACAGCTGTACATGAGCATTTGTCTTCAAAATTGAAAAAAAAAAACAAAATAGCACCAAGACTACTTTTTACATTTTTTTCACCTGCACTTCATATTTTGGGCCGAGGAACAAGACATTTGCGTTGTTCACGTGGTTTCTGTTTTTCAGGAAAACGGTAAATTGTTTTCAGTGGTAATGCTGTGAGTTAAAGGTGTTTTTTAAGATTGCTTTTCTTCCTTCATAACAAAGCTTCATTTCATGTTTATTTGAGCAGCAGTGTTTTCTCCCTGTGGCTTATGTTTAATTTTAATATGTGTCAAACTTGCTTAGGATAAAAGGAAATAAGAAAATGAAAACTGTTATTTAAACAACTCCAATATAATAAACTCCATAAAATCAGAGTTATTCTGTGATGCACACAGTCACAAATGCTTGCCTTTCCTTGTAGTGCTTTTTAAGCAATTAGGGGGGCCCTCCATGTCCGCCAGCTTCTGAGGCTGAGAGTGGGGACAGGATGAACGAGGCGGCGGTCTCGGAGCCTCCGGTGCCTCACAGCAGTGTGACCCGCGCCCTTTCCTGCCAGGCCCTCATGACGTTCTTCAATAAAGTGGTCGCCAATGAGTCCAAAAACCGCATGAGCGTGTGGAACATCTCCACGGTGATGGCGCCCAACCTCTTCTTCAGCAGGGGCAAGCACTCCGACTGCGAGGAGCTGCTCCTGGCCAGCACCGCAGCCCACATCCTCCGCCTCATGCTCAAGTACCAGAAGATCTTGTGGAAGGTGAGTGGCCCCGGGGTGACTGCCAGGGCCCCTCAGGCCACCAGCCCCAGGGAGCAGCCCGAGGTCCAGCCGCTCGGGGGTGGCCGTGACATGTCCCACAGAGGCCTCCAGCTCTGTGGCAGCGACTTCTTGCCCAGGGCCACCAGCCACACGTGGAAACTGATCCTCAAGTGCATTTCCCATGAGCCAGACAGACGTGAGCGGGCCTTTCGCTCTGTGTCACTGCCTCAGCGCTGCAGTCCCCACCATCATGGGCCTTGTGAGTTCCTAGAGATGACTCATTGTGTCCAGGAGGGTGTGGTGATATCCAAGGGCTCCACCGTTCTATTTCTGAGGACTTGGGCGTCCTGGGAGTCTGTCCCACCTGGGTACCATGACGGGGCTGGACGTGTAGCACACTCTCCCCATTACACAGATTCTCGCAGCTTCTAACCCTGGCTCCAGCGCCTGGGTGGCCGGGAGAACTTAGCACCCCGGGAGGCGGCGCAGTGTCCCCAGGGGCCCCGCGCGGGGTCCGCCCTCCAGTGGAGCTGCTCTTCTCTCCCAGGTCCCCTCTTTCCTCATCACCCAAGTCCGCAGGATGAACGAGGCCACGATGCTGCTGAAGAAGCCGCTCCCGAGTGTGAAGAAGCTGCTCAGGAGGAAGACGATGGAGCGGGAGGTGAGCGCGGGAGGCGGCCGCCGTCTCCCCGCCCCCGGGGGAGGCCTCGCCCGCGCTGAGCTGGCAGAGCCCAGCGCCCGCGCTCCGGCCCGTGCCTTCCCGCGCAGTGAAAAGCGCGTCTGCAGCAGGGCCGCTTCCCGTGTGGCCGACCCCGTGCGCGGCTTGGTCAGGGCTCTTAGTGACGTCATCCTGACCGTCCCTAAGGGTATTCTGTGAAGGACTCTGGAGGGGTTGGGGGGAGTGGTCGCCAAAGCCGAGAGCCAGCACTTGAGTGCTCCTGAGCTCGAGGTCAGGGTGCGCCAGGTACTCGGGGACGGAGAGCTCTTCCTCACCCTGTGGTGGGAGGTTACCGTCCCCGCGTCGCTCGGTGCGAATGCGGGCGCTCCCCCAGGTGTTGGCGTCGGCTCAGGCACGTCTGCGCAGGTGGTCGGCGGAAGCAGGCCGAGTGCCACCGTCGCCACCGCCGCCTTAGTGCCTGTGCTTCCCGGCCCTGACGGTGCCCAGCCTGCAGGGGGACGCAGAGCTCCCTGAAAGCTCACCTGGCCTTCAGGAGAGCTCACAGCTGACCTGGGAGGCCGCTGTCGCTCAGGGTCGCCAGGCGGACAGGCTGGGTGGGCACAGACCAGCTGCGCAGGTCTGCCAGCCCGGAGGATGCAGACGTGGGTCCCTGAGTGGGGATGCAGGGGTGACTGCTTGGAGGAAGTGACACTGGGCTGCTTGACTCTTCATAGGGTGGGAGAAAGGGAGAGACCTTCCTCAGAAAAGGGGACACCGCGCCCTGCCTTCATTACAGCAGGGTGACGTCATCGGGGAGAACCAACACTGCTGTTTGGGGTGGAGGAGTTGTTTTAATTAAGAAAAATTGTGGGCCGGTGAGACAGCTCAGAGGTCTAAAGCGCCAGCTTAAGCAAGCTTAGGCAACCGCAGGACCGTGGTTCGATCGCCAGCACCACATGCTGCGCCAGCCCCACCGCCCCCCCAGGGTAGGCTGAGCCAGCCATAATAAAAATAAATAAAGTTTAAAAATTCAGCAGCAATGTAATTTAAAAAATTATGTAGCATAAGATTAGAGTGCCCAGATCTGCACCTTGAGCGTGCACGCACTGCAAGTGACACCTTGAAGGCTGTCACAGTAAATCCTCTGCCGGGCTTCCTGAGGGAGGCTGCCCCACCCACGCTTGCAGGCACAGTGCCTGGGCTGTGTTTCCTTAGCATTTGGAATGAATGGCTTCTTGGTGAAAAGCGGATATCCTAACTGTTACAGCGTGGCCGCACCTGAAATCGCTCCCCGCTCCCTCCGGCGACTTGCCGTCTTGCCATTGCTCACTGTCCCCTTCTGCCTAGTGGCTTCGGGGCTGCACTGATCGGCGTGACTGCTGACGCGTGTTCTGCTCCTTCAGTGCCCACCCAGCGCCCACACCGCGGTGCTGGTCAGCGCCTGGAGCCAGACCCTTGCGTTCCTTGGTCTGAGCTCTGGGTGTGCGTTGGGCCCACCTGCCTAGGACTCTGCGCCTCCTGCTCACAGGAGGCTGGAAGTCAGGCACAGGCGAGAGTCTCACTCCTTCGGGACTCTTCTGTGCTCAGCCTGGGCCATGCAGTGGCCCTCTGCGTTCTGAGAAACCCATCACAAGCTTTTCAGAGCCTTTCCCACTCAGTGCCCCTCAGCCTCCAACTTTCCCTCCCAATTCCCCCAGGCGGTCCACCCTAGCTGGCCCACACCAGCTGGTCCACCCCAGCTGGTCCACCCTAGCTGGTCCACCCTAGCTGGTCCACCCCAGCCGGTCCACCCTAACTGGTCCACCCAGCTGGTTCATCCCAGCAGGCAGCGGGGCCACAGCTCTTGCCTGTGAGTGTTTCCACCTCACATGTGTAGCGCTGGCCATGTCCGAGTGAGCTGCTCACATGGGAACCACAGCAGCCTTCCTGAGTCCCTTCAGCTTTCTTCTGCTCTGCGTGGGGGCGCATCTGAGAGCGGGGTACTGGACGCACAAGGCTCTCGGGGAGCTTCTCCAGGGCTCCCTCCCTCCTGGCCACTTGTCCTGCAGGCGGTGCTGATGGTTCTTGCTGTTCTTTCTGGGGAGGGACTAACTTCTACTTTCCACTGCATCACCCTGTTGCAGAAAGTTGTGGGGGGTTGGGGGCTGTTTGTCCGTTTAATTTTTTTTTTTTATTTAACCTTATTTGTAATTATTTAACCTTAAACATTGCATAATAAATGTGTGTGTTGAAATTTATGACTCCATAAATATGCACAACTTTTGTTTTTATATATTGGTTTAAAATTAATTTAAATTTTTTTTTAATATTAAATGACAAAACATCTTTATATAATAAAAATAGATATCAGGTTACATAAGTAATAGACATGTGTAGGATTGTGAAATTCAGTTTCTCTTTTTACAGAAAAGCAAATAATTTTAACCACAGGCATTCTTATATGAGTCTAAGCTTTCTTTGATTCAATCCAACCATAACAGTTGTCCGTTTAATTTTAAAGATAAAAAAACTCAACACAATATAATAGGAGAGTAACAATGGTTAATACATTGTATTACATATTGTTAGCTTTGGGTTAGTTGCTCAGAGTACAAGATAGAGGCATTTAATTGTCCAAACAATATTAGCACAGATCTTTCTTTCAGTGAACTAAGGGAAACTGATAGTATAACTCCTTTATCTCTCTTTTATGTGTATATATGTGTACGTATGTATGTAGTATGTATCTGCACACATACATCCTGCTTTTCACCATTCTCTCTTCCCCAGCCCGTTTGGCTTTCCTTTTGCCTACTTCCTTCCCAATTCACAGCATCGATCGTATGTTTCAGGCCTCATTTGTCCTTTCATTTTCTCACACAGGAAGACGATGCAGTGTTTGTGCATGTGAGTCTCGTTTATTTCCCTTATGAGTGAGCTTTCAAGTTGCAGTTGCTGATCCATCAAAACTCTCTCTCCTTCACCACAGCTTTTTCATCCATTCTTCAGCTGATTGGCATCTGAGTGTTTTCCAAGGTTTTGCTATCACAAGTTATGCTGCTGTAAGCATGGACACACATACGTCGCTGTGGTGTGATGGTTTTAATTCTGGGAAGATACCCAGAAGGGGGATGTCTGGGTCAAATGAGACCTCCAATCCCCATTTTTTGAGGAATCTCCACACTGATCTCCAAGGTGGCTGTGCCAGTCTAAAATACTACCAACAGTGGAGAAGGGTTCCTTTTTCCCCTCAATTGCTTTACAATTTGCAGGGTCTGTAGGGTCTCACTATGTCTACTGGACTCATCGTGATCCTTCTGTTTTCAGCCTCCCAGAAGCTGGAACTGCAGGCCTGCGCCACCACGCCCAGTCTCTAAATCACCGGCTCAGCACACCCTGGGGGCGGGGCCAGGGCCAGGCCAGCGTGGCAGGCTAGGGACTCAAACCCCCAACCCCTGTGTCTGCCTAAGCAGGCGCTTTAATCTGCTGAGCTGTCTGGCCATCCCGATTGATTTCTTGATAATGATCATCCTTTCTGGGGTGAGACGGAACCTCTTAATTTGCATCCCTTGAGCGACCCGTGCGGTTGAACATTTCTTCACATACCTACTTGTATCCGTACTTCATCTGAGCAGTGTTCGTTCACCTCAGAGCGTCTACATTCGGGAATCTGATGTTTCTGACCTCTTTATATGTTCTCCATGGTCATCCTTTGTCCGAGGAACAGTGGCAAGCATTTTTCCACCTTATGTGTCATCTCCCCCTCTTGCTGTGAGATAAGAAGCCAGTTGTTGACGCTTTGTGATACTCCTGTGCTATCGGGGGTTCGTTCTTCGTCCTTGCCCGTACCAACATCTTCAAGAGTTTTGCCTGATCTCTCTTACAGATTTAATAGTATATTTTAATACTTAGCTCCTTGAACCATTTATAATTTAATGTAATGTATGGTGAAAGACCTGAGTCCAGTTTTAATTCTCAGCATATGCAGATTTTTTTAGCACCATTTATTAAAGAAATTATTTTTCTTCCAGTCAATGTGTTTGACATCTTTATCAAAGGTGAGGTGGTTGAGCATGTCTGGAGTTGTTTCTGCATCTTTTAATCTGTAGCATTGATTTTTCTGGTCTTTTTTTCCCACTACCATGCTGTTTTTTTTTTTGTTTTTGTTTTTTTAATTAATTTATTATTTATTTATTTATATTTGTTTCCTTGTTTGTTTGTTTGTTTCTTTCTTTCTTTATTTATTTTATGGCTGGCTCAGCCTGCCCTGGTGGTGGGGCTGGCACAGCATGTGGTGCCGGGGATCGAACTGCAGTCCCTGCAGTTGCCTGAGCTTTCCTAAGCAGGCGCTTTAGACCACTGAACCATCTCACCGGCCCTACCATGCTGTTTTTATCATAGTAGCTTTATAATATAATTTCAAGACAGAGATTATGATACCCTCTGAATTGCCTTTGCTATTCTAGATCTCTTCTAATTCCAGATGAATTTTAGGACTGTTTTCTCTAACTGTAAGAATTGCTATTGCATTTTTGTCAGAATTATGTTAAATCTGTATAACAGCTTTGTAAATATGACCATATTCACTATATTAGTTCTTCCATCCCAAGAGAAAAAGCTATCTTTCAATTTTCTGATACCCACGTTAATATTCTTTTCCAGAGTACTATAGTTTTGGGTTTTTTTTCATATTTTAGGGAACAGTCTGCAGGGTATTCAGGGTCTCACTACTAGATAGGACTTGTAGTGATCCACCTGTTTACAGCCTCCCAAGAGCTAGAATTGCAGGCACACATCACCACACCCAATCACAATTGCTGTCTCAATGCGCCCCAGGGACGGGGCCAGCATGGCAGGCCTGGGAATTGAATCACCAGCCCCTGCACCTGCTTGCAGGTGCTTTAATTCACTGAGCTATTTGGCCAGCCCTATAGTTTTCTTTCTTTCTTTTTTTCTTTAAACTATTTAACTGCAATGGACTTACATTTGTTTCTGAAGTGATTTCCATTTTAGATCCATCTTTTCCCCATGGTGATTTACAAGATCTTCAAGTCAATGTACACACCTGCATAATACCTGAGCAATACTTTTTAGCAAGACAAGCACTGAAGAGTAAAGACCAGACACAATTACTAGCTGCAGTGAAAATCTGCTGAAATATTTTTGAGGTAAGAAGGCTCTACATACCTCTTCAACTAAGAAAACCACCCTTACAACACAGGTCAGTTTTATTTTTATATAGGACCTAGAACACTTAAGCTGCCAATTAGGTTGAGAATGGCAGAGCAGTATCCCAGTTTATACCATGAATTCATAGGGAATAGGTTCCAACTATTCAAGTTCCTTCTCATTGGTCCTCACAAAATATGCTTCTCTGAGAGGGGCAGGCTGGCATTTCAGTTGAACCCAGGTACCTTTCTCTTTGGCTTCTTTCTTTTTCTGATCATTTTCCTTGACACGTTTCAGGAAGCTATCACAACTTTTTGAGTGTTTAATATGCTCAATACGTACATTAATCCTCTTGGCAGATATCTTGCCCTTAACTTCCTTGTTTACAACAATGCCAACAGCATGCTGGGTAACGTTGTAGACTCTTCCTGTTTTGCCATGGTAACGTGTGAGGCATTCCTTTTTGCACAGTACCCACTCCCTTGATGTCTACAATATCACCCTTGTTGTAGATTCCCATGTATGTGGCCAAAGGAACCACCCCATGTTTTCTAAAAGGCCTGGAGAACATATACCGGGTTCCCCTTCTCTTGCCCTCTTGTTAGTCATTTTGGCAAATTACTGGAAGATGGAGCTTCCGGCTGAAAGGGAGCCCTATAGTTTTCAATGTAGAGGTCTTTTACATCTTTTGATATATTGATTCCTAGGGTTTTTGTTTTGTTTTGTTTTGTTTTGTTTTTTTGGATGCTATTGTGAAAGATTTTGTCTTAATTTCTCTCTCGGAGGTTATTATTCATGCACAGGAAGGCTATTGATTGCTGAGTATGACTTTATAACCAGCTATGCTACTGAATTTATTTATTAAATCTAGAAGTTTTTAGTGGAGTTTCTGGGGTCTTATATGTGGAGTATCATGTCATCTGCAAATAATGACAATTTACCTTCCTTTCCTGTTGTTCCTTTTATTTCTTTCTCTGGTCTAATTGCTCTAGCTAAAGTTTCCAGGACTACTTTAAGAATGAAGACAGTGGACATCCTTATCTTGTTCCCGATTTTAGAGAGAAAACTTTCAGGTTTCACCTACTTAATATGATGTTGGCTGTTCGTTTGACATTGATGGTTTTTATCAAATTGAGATAAAGGGTATCTATAATAATTTTCTATAGTTTTTTTTCCCAATAATGAAAGGCTTTTGGACTTTGTCAAAAGCTTTTTTTCTGTATCTATTGAGATAATCATAGGGTGTTTGTCCTGGGCTGTTAAAATGGTGGATCACATTTATTGATTTATGTATGCTGAACCATCCCTGCATTGCTAGGATGAATACCCCTTCATCATGGTATATAATCTTCTTGATGATTTGCTACAGTCTGTTTGCCAGAATCTTACTGAAAATTTTTACGTCTATGTTCATGAGGGAGATGGCCTAATTCTCTCGCTTAGTTAGGTCCTTCTTCAGTTTTGCTATCAAGGTAATGCTTGCTTCCAGGATGGATCTGAGAGTATTGCTATTCTTTCAATCTCATTAAAGAGTTTGAAAAGTAGTGGAGTTAGGTTTCCTCTAAGTGTCTTGCAGAATTCAGCAATTAATTCAGCCCATCATTATCTGGGCTTTTCTTTGTTGGTAGGTTTTTCTTTTTTTTTTTTTGTGGGACCGAGGTTCGAACTCACAACCTTACACTTGTCAAGCAAACACTTGTGCCATAGAGCTATCTCCCCAGGCCCTGTTGGTAGGTTTTTAATTACATTTTTAATTTCATTGATTGATGATGGTTTATTTAGCATTTTTATATCTTCTTGATTGAAATTTGGTAATTAATACATATCTATGAATTTGCCCATTTCTTCTGCATCTTCCATCTTATTGGAATATAAGATCTCAAGGTAGGTGTACATGACCTCAGTTTCTGCACGGGCCATTGCACTCTCTCCCTTTCCATTCCTGACTACGTGGTGTTGCGGTCTGTGTCTAGTTGTCCCCCCAAAGCCTCATACAGGCATGGGGGCAGCTTCTGGAGTTTGTGATTGATTCACGATCCAGGGCTGGGATGCGTGTGAGTGCTGCACCTGCCCAGGGGCAGGCGGGTCATCTGAATACAGCATCAGGAAGCCCCCGAGGGCTGCGCACTGCCCCAGCCGCTGCTCCTCCCTTTTGGCTCTTTGCTATTTTCCACCATAATGAACTGCTGCTCTCTGCCATGTGTCATTTTGCCTTAGAACCAGTGGAGTATGGACTGAAACCTCCATAAAGTGTGAGCTAAATGAACCTTTCCTTCCTTAAATCTGGATGTTGAATATTTTGTCCAAGGAACGAGAGACAAGTGACCAAGACACATGGATTTCAGTCTTTTCTTTCTCTTTTTGATAAGGTTGGCTAAGAATTTGTCTCTTTTATTTAATATTTCAAAGAACCAACTCTTTAATTTATTCTTTGTATTGTTCTCTTAGTCTCCAGTATCATAATTTCTGTTCTGATGTTTACAATAGTCTCTCTCATACACGCTTTTGGATAATCTTGTTCTTTTTCAGATGTTTGAGGTTTATCATTAAGTGGGTTATTTGCACTTGCTCTGTTTTCCTGTATTCATCGCTATTAAATTTTCCTCCTAGGACTTCTTTCATTGTATCCCATAAGATCTGGTATGTTGTATTATTCTTATTTTAATTGTAGAAACTGTCCAATTTCTTCCTTAATTTTATTTGTGACACTTCTCAGAAAGGTCCCACTTAATTTCCATGTGTGTATGCAGTTCTTGTGGTTTCTTTTGCCATTAATTTCCAATTTCATGGTGCGATGGTCTGATGATGTGCATGGGATAATTTCAACTCCTTTGCATCTACCTAAGCATGTTTCTTGAGCTAGTAAGTGCTCTGTTTTTAAGAACATCCTGTACACAGCTGGGAAGTGTATTCTGATATTATGGGGTGAAACACTCCGTAGACATCTGCTAAGTACATTTGTTCAAAAGTTTGGTTCCATTCTAATATTTCATTGTTGATTTTTTTGTCTAATTCATTATCTTTTGTTAAATTAGCATATTGAAATCCTCCAATACTGTTGTATTAGTGCTTCCTTGATTTATCATGTCTGTTAATACTTGTTTTGTGTAGTTGGGTTCACTGATATTTGATGCATGTATATTTATGATTGTTATCTCTTTCTCCTGAACTATTCCTTTTACAATGATATAGTGACCTTCTTTGTCTCTCTTAACCATTTGAGTCCCAGGGGGTATTGAAAAAACACTGTCAAAGAATCCCAAACAGCGCAACGGCGCTTTCTCTAAATGAGTACTAAAAGACCCAAACAGCGTGATAGTGCTTGTTTTATTTTATGTTGAGAAATACCAAGCAGCGCAATAGCGCTTTGTTTATTTTTCATCGATGAATCGGATAAAATGCTGTATACCTATCTTGATGAACGAAGATCAGTTAAATATTGGAAAAAGGCAGCCTTTAACATAATCAACCGCATGGTTTTAAATGCATACATAATCCACAAGAAAACAGTTAAGAATAAAGCAATATCTCGGTGTACTTGCATCAGTAAATCTGAGCGCGCGACTTTGATAATCGGTAATGCACCGTCAGTTGTCCACAATGTTCGAAATGTGCTGGGTTTTCTCGACATAAAATCTCAGCAGCACAATCGTGCTGCTTGAGACTCAAACAGTTAATTGGTCTTAGCTTGAAATTCACTTTGTCTGCAACTATAATAGCTGCCTCTGTTTTTTTCATGGTTCCTGTCACATGGAGTACTGTTTTCCATCCTTAGATTTTCAGTTTATGAATTTCTTTTCAAAACAAATATGTTTCTTGTATGTAGTATATTGTTGGATCTTGCTTCTTGATCCATTAACCCCAGTCTATGTATTTTGATTGGTGAGTTGAGACCATAGAACATTGATGGTTATAACTGATATGTTTGGACTTAACTTTGTCATGTTACTTTCTTGTTGTTGGCTCTCCCCTCACTGTTTGTTTGCCTTGCCTGGTAGATTCCTTAGGTTGGGGTTCATAGAGTTGTAGTCCTTGTTACCTTTTTCTAGAATGTCCTTGAAAACATTTTGGATTGCTAGTTTGGTCATGAATTTCCTCAAATGTTCTGTGTCATGGAATTGTCTTGTTTCTCTATCAGTTTTGTAAGTTAGTTTTGCAGGGTACATCAATCTGGGTTTAAAGTTGTTTTCCTTTAGACCTTGAAGTGCTTTCCAAGCTTTCCTTGACTTGAGGGTTTGTGCTGAGAAGCCAGCTGTGGTTATGATGGCCTTTGCTTTATAGATGATTTTTAAGATTCTTTTCTTGTGTTAAATTTCCAGAATCTTGGGGCTGGGGAGATAAGATCTGAGTTCAATCCCCAGTTCTAAAATAAATAAATTAATTAATTAATTAATTTCCAGAATCTTGACTATGATA
>PVKN010009658.1:0-23492 GCA_004027915.1 Capromys pilorides
TTGCATAATCTTCATAAAATCCCATTCAAAAGACATTTTTATGTACTTTTACATAGACAATTAAAAATAGCTCTTCCACAAACATACCTAATTTTTCTCTTCTTTTTAGCATTTTTTGATCAATTTTGCATGCTTATATCTGATAATCTGAACAAGTGATTTGAAGACAATTATATGCAACATAACAACCATCGTTGGATATCTACCATCCTGTTACTGAAATTTTACTTTGCTTCACATTGCTATCATCAATGTGAAGAACCTTTAGAAGGTTCTTAGGACCAATATCCAGTTCATCCTGTGTACATAAGTGCATGGTTTTGCTCCTGCTATGTTTCCTCTCTTTGCTGCTTCCCATCACTTTGTTGTTTGATCCATAAGTCTTTGATTTCCATTCTGCTGTGTTATGCCTCTTGATTTTTATTTCTTCTGTAGAGTTCTTACACTAGGGAGACTATATGATATTTACACATGTAGCTCTGGTTTATTCAACTTATGAGCATATGTTCAATATATATCCATTTATATATGAAGTCTTCCAGTTTATCATTCTTTTTAGCTGAGTAATATTCCATTGTATAAAAATACCACATCTTTTTCAACCATTCTTCAAATGATGGGCATTTTGGTTGTTTCCAAGATTTGGCTATTACAAATTGGGCTGCTATAAACATTGGTGCACAGATATCGCTATGGTATGATGTTTTCAGTTCTTCTGGGAAGATTCCCAGTAGGGGGATGGCTGGATTCAATGGGATTTCCAATTCTAATTTTTTAAGGATCCTCCACACCACTTTCCATAACGGTTGCAGCAATCTGCATTCCCACCAGCAGTGAAGACATTGAGGTAGTCAAAAAGTTCATGGACAAAAATCAAAATGCACATTTAACACTTGAAAGTATCAACAAATGGAACCTCCTCTGGCTAAGAAGTTTTTCACGTCAAAAGAAATTACCAACAGAGTGAAAAGACAACCCACCAATTTCAAAAAGATTTTAACTAATAAGTATTCAGGCAAAGGACTTCTACTTAGAATTTATAAAGAACTAAAAACCATTAAGGTAACAAAATTCAAAGACCCAATCCAGAAATGAGCATCTGAGATGAACACACACTTCTCAGAGAAGGAAATTCAGCAAGCCTATAAATACATAAAGAAATGCTCCACATCACTAGCTATCTGTGAAATGCAAATTAGAATAACTCTTAGATACCATCTTACCCCAGAAAGAATGGCTATCATAAAGAAATGATAGGGGAAAAAGGAACCCCTGAGATTATTTTAAAAACTTGCAGTACACTTAATACTGCCTTTGTGTTTCTTGCCTTTGTGTTGCGTTCAGGACAAGAAGTTAGCCAATTTTTTGAATAAATTATCTCCTAGTCCTATGCGTGTATATATGACATTAGTGAAATGGCCTTCCATGTTCATAAAAAACTATGGTTCACTAATAGAAGTGTTCAGTTGTCAAATTTACAACAGGCTACCCAGACAATCTTCCCCAAGGGACCTCTACTCAAACAGCGTACTCAGAGTTCTTACAAGAGCATTGATACTAGGAAAAGATAAGAACCTACACATATGTTCAGACTCCAAATACACCTTTCTAATTCTACATACCTGTCCAATAATCTTGGAAGAAGAAGCCTGTGGACTCAAGAAATTCTACACTGTTCAGATGTAGTCTACCTTCCAGAGAAGGTAGCTGCCATTCTCCACAATATATACCAAATAAACACATTTTAAATTTTCTTGGGAAAGCAGAAGGCTCACAAGGACGCAAGACAGGCATCCATATAACCCCACAAGATCTTAACATTATTCCCAACTCATGAGAAACCATTCTAGTCCTTCCTCGAGGGGAGCAATGACAAGTTATGGAAATCTTTCATAGGAAACTATCACTAGAATTTTCACAGGACTAAGAAGAAAGCCATTCCCAAGAATCACTGGAAAACCTGGGGCTTTTCTTAAAAAAAGCAAGACTCATGGGCTTCTCCAGGGGTAGAAAAGTGTGTCACTCATAACCCTAACTCACCTGTACCGAAACATTCATTTTTTAATAAATACATTCTATGGTTAATCTTGCGAATGCAATTGCTCTCTAGCCTCACACTTTTCATACTTTGTCCTCTACAATAAACATGGTAATCTAATTTGTTCTTCATATTTGTGCTCTACATCCTGACCCAATGCAGTAGGTAAGTTCTTTCTCCCCTCAAACAGGGAGCTGACAGTGATTCTTTCTTCTTTGTCTTCTAATAGGTTTTTCTTCCAGTAAGCCAGAACACACCAGCATAGCTAGAGTGCCTCACTACCAATGGGTAATGTGTACAGCCCCTTCCAGCCAGAAGAAGCTGCAGAACATAGAGACCACCACTCCCTCAGAACCTCATAAACAATTATGGTTATGTGTGTCTTTTGGGGGAAAATGAGGTGAGAGATCAGGGTAGGACTAAAACTAGCAGCAGAAGAAGACTGGGAAGATACCTGGAGACATATGCAAAACAGGTTTCAAAGCCCTGTTTGTAGGCATCTTTAGAGAACTTAAGCAGATTTTTGATTTTCAATTTTATTTTATTTTTAAAAGTAAATACAAAAAGAAGAACAAAAAATCAGAAACAAAGACAAAACCAGGGTAGCATGCAACAGTATATACATTATAGGTTTTCAAAACAAGAACAATGGTTGATATATTATCTATTCTTATCATCAAATCTATTGCTCAAATTAACAGATATAGTTACGTAATATTGGACATACGATTTCATAGTACCACTTGCTTTGAAGAAACTTTAAATTTTTGCTCTAGTCTCTCTTTATTTTACCTTTTTGAAAATTTATTTTAAATAGAGTATATTAATAACATTTTAATGTATTTGGTACAAGGTCTACAGGGTCTCACTACATAGATCAAACTTGAAGTGATCCTCCTATTTTCAGTCTCCCAATGCTGGGATTACAGATATGCACCACTATGCCCATTCTCAATTGCTGTCTCAGTGTGCCCTGGGGGCAGGGTCAACGTGGCACACCAAGAATGGAATTCCAGTCGCTGCATCTGCCTAAGCAGGCCCTTAAATCCTCTGAGCTATCTGGCTGGCCCAAGTGCCTGTTATAAGTTGGATTTTGTTATAGAACTGTATAACTTGCTCTAGAAGTTAAAGACATCAGAATAATAGTTCATCTTGAGGCTGCTATTATTGCTAACTACATTACTTTAGCCAGATTGTCATACATTTTATAATCACCATTTATCACTTGTATAACACTGCGATTGTCTGGAGTCATAATCATCACCAGAATCCAGTTTTGAAGAGCTGGGTCTTGGGCCAAAGAGCAACTTTTCATCCTCAACGTATTTGGAAAGTAGGTTCTTGGGGGTAGAGTGAAAGCATCACTTATATCTGGAAGAAATCCCTGAAGAACAGAGCTCTTCCTGGGAAGCTTTGGTACTACTCATTAACATAGCTTCCATAAGAATTCAGCAAGCAACAACAGAGAAAATAAAAATTAGAAATGATAAAATAAAGATGAAAACTATAACCCCAAACTATGACACCACCCAAGACAAGCCTGGAGCATGATAAGATAGAGGAAATTGGAAGTCAAACACTGGAAACTGTTTAAATAACAGCAACAGAAGTGAAGAAACAAGTGGGAAAGTCTATAGAAAGAATAATCAATCAGGTGCAAGGAAAGTGTGCTCAAAATGAAAAATACTAGAATAGACACACAAAAAAGTTGCGACCTGTGGAAAACGATGGAAACCGTAAATGCCAGATGAGGAAAGACTAGAACCCATGAAAATCCATGAATGAAATCCAAACAGAAATCCAAGAGATTCAAGCCTTCATTGCAAGTATATGCAGCAGATCAAATGAAGGTGAGGATAGAATATCATATCTTAAAAGACAGAATTCTGCCACGTGCTCATGAAAAGAAAGATATCTTAAAACGGAAACAAAATAGACCTGAGCATCAGTGGAACAGGTAAAATAATGCAGAAACAGTTCCAAATAACTCAGCTACCTTTTCTTTCACGAAGTAGCCAAACAGCTTCACTGGAAGAAAGTCTATTCATTAAATGATGCTGAAAAACACTGGTTTTCAACAAGTCAAAAACTAAAACTAGATCCATGCCTATCACTATACATAAAACTAATACTGAAATAGATGAAAGACATAAATACTAAAACAGAAACACTAAATCTTCTGGAGGAGACAATAGGCAGGACTTTGGACAACATACTTTTAGGCAAAGATTTTATGAACAAAGCATACTTTATGCAAAGGTTTCATTGCCCAAGAAGTTATTCGAAGAAACAATAACTGGGATTTCATCCTGTGAAAAAGCTTTTGCACAACAAAAGAACCAACAGAACGGAAAGATAACCCACAGCATGGAACAATTTTATCTAGTGGTCCCTCAGACAAAGGTCTTATATCTACAACATATAAAGAACTAAAAAACTAGACACCCTAAATTTAAAGACTCAATCCCAAACCAGGCATCTGAGATGAATCTGTACTTTTCAGAAAAAGAAATACAAATAGCTAATAAATACATTTAAAACATTCAACATCATTGATTGTTAGAGAGATGCAAATTAAAATGCTAAATTTCCATCTCACTGCAGAAAGAATGGCTATCATAAAAAATCAACCAAATAAATGGTAGCAGGACTGTGGGACCAAAGGAACCTTTATCCATTGTTTGTGGGATTGTAGTGTGGTGCAGCTGCTTGGGAACCAGTATGGAGACTCCTCAGAAAACTAGGATTAGCGCTCCCATTTTATCCAGCTATTCCACTTCTGGATATCTTTCCAGAAGCATTAAAAATTTCATACCATAGCCGTATATGTGCAGTCGTCTTTATAGCAAACAGAGTATATAGTAACCAATCCATTGAAGTAACCCAAATACCTAGCAACTTAGAAATGGTTAAAGAAGTTGTATAAAGTAGCAAAGTTACTGTATAATTCAGTTAAGTGCTCTCATTTGTGCCTGTTATACCTCTCCTCAGATGTACCTAACAGAATTAATCAGGGTTATACACAGATGCCACACACCCATGTTTATTGCAGTGCAGTTCATAATAACCAGACTATGGAAGCAGCCTAGGTGCTCCTACACTCATGGATGGATAAACACAGTGTGATACATATCAAAATACAAACATTTATCAGAAAGCAAATAAATACAATTCTCCTAACATAATGAGACAGAAATATTTGCAACTTGGAACATGGTGCCCATGGAACTGAAAATCTCTAACTCTGTAAACCTGAAGATGAGGAATGTTGCTCCTGGATAAGTACGTTTTGAAGGAATTCTTCAGGGCACAAGGAAGCATTTCTATGTGTAAAACTGCAAGAACACATAATTTAGCTTGGGAAAGATGTCTCCGCATTTCAAAGGGGCAAGGAAAATAATCTAAAATGTCCAACTTCTACAAATAAGCACAAAAAATGAAGAATACCTAAATGTATTTTGTTGCCATAGAAGAATATTGTATGCCTACATTTTCTGTTATCATTGTATAGGATTTAATAACATATTCATGTGATTCCATGTTGATTTCATTATTCAAAACTGGAGACAAAATGTACTTGTCTCACAAGGCTCTTTTCTTTCTTTCTTTCTTTCTTTCTTTCTTTCTTTCTTTCTTTCTTCTTTCTTTCTTTCTTTCTTTTTCTTTCTTTCTTTCTCTTGGAACTGGGCATTGAACTTGGGATGCTGCACTTGCCAGGCAGGCACGAGTGCCCCTGAGCTATCTCCTCAGCCCCCTCTTATTTATGAGGCAACAATGTTTTTGCTCCACTGTCTTGCAAATATAGGGAATTCAGGACAGGAGTTGTTAACTAAAAGCAAGAGCCTACCTGGTTTGGGGATTCACTTCACGTGGAATATTCATGGAGAGGGAAATACTCCTGGAGGCTGTGAAATTAATTTGGTCATAAGTGGCCAGTGTTTACAGACTGATCAAGCACAATGACCTGGGCCCTGCCTAGGTTGGGTGTGCTCAGAGAGCACAGTAATCAGCACTGGTCGGTGCCTTGGGAAGGAATAAAAACATTCTGCGATTGAGATTTGTCCCCCCTGAGCCTCACAGCGTGTACATTTAGGAATGAGGTGGGCACCTGAAAAGCCGGAATCCCTAGATACAGCAATGTGGCTGGCTGCTCACTGCTCCACCGTGAAATCTCCTCTTAGAATAATTAAAGCTCAGAGAAAACTTCTGAGCTAAACAAAGGCATAATTGTGGGGGGAGAGGGAAAGATGGACACCAGGGAGTGTGTTACCGTAGGAGTTTTCCTTCTCACTGACAGGGTGACAGTACTAAAATTAAACTCCAGGTGAGAATTTACAGTAGCCATGAGCTAAACAAGCCTGAGTACATAACTGTGACTCAGGAGTCTTTAAAACAGGAGCAGCAGCAACACCTCCTGGGAGGCTCAGCAGAGAACTGACAGCACCACACTTGGCAGGGTGAGTAGGAGGCGTAGCGCACATTCACTCACAGCAAGTCGTCTTCAGATGTTCTCTCAGACACCTCCGCCTTACCTAGCTTGCACTAAGACAGGAGCTGTTCAGAAGATCTGGCAGCTTTAGGATCCACATTCTGAGATCTTTAAAATGCAAGCACCTCAGGTGCAGAGGAGGGTAGCAGTTGGAGGAGTCTTTATTCCAGACATTCCAAACCACAGCTGTCTCAGTGTCCAGGATCTAAAGGCGTCCTGGTGCTGCTGGGCGGGAATTCTTGTTTCCTCCTAGCTTGCCTGGAGTCATCAGAAAGACACTGAA
Organism: Capromys pilorides; assembly: GCA_004027915.1. Classification (NCBI taxonomy): domain Eukaryota; kingdom Metazoa; phylum Chordata; class Mammalia; order Rodentia; family Capromyidae; genus Capromys; species Capromys pilorides. The sequence goes on from PVKN010009658.1 coordinate 6,811, forward strand.
GCCTTTGAGCTTGTATGATTCTTTTTTATCTTCCTGGGATGTCTCTTCCACTAGGACTCTGTCCCCATCCCAGCTTTCTATAACATGTGAATGTTTCATTTTTAGCACATTTCTGTTCTTCGATGGGGGCTAACTGTGCAAATTTTCGTGGTGTTGTAAATTCCATTAGTGCATTACTGCTGAGTTTGCTCTCTCCATGCAGCTACTAGTCTCCTTATTCTAATACACAGTATATATAATAGACAACTTAGTTTAGTGCAGCTTAGTTTATTTTTTTAAATGTACTTAGTACAGGATTTGCAGGATCTCACCGCACAGATCAGATTCATAGTGATCCTCCTGTTCTCAGCCTCCCAAGTGCTGGGATCACCACACCCAGTCTCAGTCACTGCCTCACAGCACCCCAGGGGCGGGGCAGGCACAGCATGCCAGCGATTGAGTCCTGGTCTCTATGCCTGCTTAAGCCGGTGCTTTAGTCCCCTGAGCTATCTGGCTGACCACAGTTTATGTTTAATAGGGTGTTATCAACAATAAAAATTATACTTGCTCTTTAGAGAACTCACCATGGAGTGCTTTGCTGTGACTTTCAATAATGTGAAATAACTTGCAGAAATTGTATCCTAGAGGTATGAAACAAAGATCATTAATTTCAGCCTTTTACTTAAGAAAACTGGGCCTGAGATTAATACTCTATCCTTCCTAAAGCATAACTTCTTGCAACCAAACAAGATATCCTATCTGAATCTGAATGCGATGAGTTTCTTTAAAAATGACATATAAAAATGTTTCCCAAGTCAAGCTTGGTTAGAATTCTACTTCTTTCCCCTCTGACGGTTGACTTTAGTCAGAAAAGAATGCCGCTTACTGAATATCTGACATCTGGCCTCTAGTGCAATTCAGAGCTGGGGAGTGTGAGAAAAGTAAGAGAGAACAGGTGACAGGAGGAAGCCCTGGACCACACACAGAGATGCAGAAGCAGGCAGGACGCTGGCTGAAATCCCCAGCAGGATGCCGGGATGTATTAATCGCAGTGACTGTTAACAGATTCCACCTGGCTGAGCGCTTGACCAGTTCCTACTCTAGTCTTGCTGCTCAGTGCTGCTCCCCTAGGCCATTCTTCCAGAATATTTCATGCTGAGGTGGACAGTAAGCATGGGGTCCAGCTTCCATGCTGCTTTGATATAGCAATGAATTTTCTGCTCCTCAGAAAGCTCAAAACGATTACTGGTATCCTGGAGGAATCTGCCCAATGGAAGCCTGGCCTACACACAAGCCTGCTTTTGTGCACTTCATGTTCTCAAATGCTTTCAGTACAAAGAAGCCTAATGATTCTTCAGGGTTCTGTAGGAAGTGGAGAACATGGTGTGGCATAAATTTCTGTGACAAAGTGACAGTGGAGCTCCTAGGTGTGCAAGAGCAAAAGCCTGTCTAGGTGTGAAACACACACATACCCGTGTATGTAAGCACCCAGGCTTCAGGTGAAAAAGAACAAAGCAGCCCTACTGCCTCACCGGTTGGGGTAAAGAAGACACAGAGAAGCGGGTTGCAAGGCGAACATAAGCGTGTTGCTCCCCTGGTCAAGGAACACAGGGCAGATGTTATGATGACATTATTTCAGCGACATCATGCCATGCCAGTGATAAGGATTTGAATAAGTAGAAGGATTTTTACTAGTTTCAGAGTTAAGAAAAACTCTGTGTTATTAATTTATACCTTTGTACAGGAGCCCTCTGATCGACATTTGAAAGCTACCAGAATAACACACAGGAGTGCCACAGCAAAAAGCCAAGTCCCTTCAGCAAAAGTCAGCATCTTGACACACCATGATTTCCTTGTGCACTTTGGAAAATTGCTATCTTATGTTTTACAAATATATATATCATCATTCCTGATGCTTTCTTTAAAAAGGTATTTGCTGACTCTTTTTTTGTGTGTATTACATTAGAGATGCTGCCGTATATTGTCAAGGGAACAGTCCTTGCCTTTCTAACTGTACTTGGCACTATGGGGAACATCTTTGTTTTGGTGAACTATGTGCTCATAATTTCAGGCAATGAGAAGAAATCTGTACAATTCATTCTCATCCATTTGACTGTTACAAATATCATAACTCTTCTTTCCAAGGGAATGCCAAGTACAATAGCTGCTTTTGGTGTGAGAAACTTCCTAGGTGACATAGGTTGTAAGATTGTATGCTATTTGGAGAGGGTGGCCCGGGGACTCTCCATCTGCACCAGTGGTCTCCTCACTGTGGTCCAGGCTGTCACCATCAGTCCCAGAGACTCTAGGTGGAGAAAACTGAAGCCAAGGTCTGTAGGGTGCATCCTGCCTCTGCTTGCCTTTCTGTGGGGTCTTAATTCTTTGATAGCCATGAACTTACTCCATTCCATCACAAATAACATCAACTCTTCACTGGTTAGTAACAGTAAGCAATACTGTTATGTACTTCCAGAGAGTAAGAAGGTAAAGTGGATTTTTCTCACCTGCATGGTGCTACGGGATGTGGGTTCTCAGTTCATCATGGGTGGGGCAAGTGGCTACATGGTGTGTGTTCTCTACAAACACCACCAGCAGGTTCTTCATTTGCAGGCCTCCAAGTTCCTCTACACAACTCCTCCGGAAATCAAAGCTGCTCAAAGTGTTCTCCTGCTGATGCTTTGCTTTCTTTTGTTTTACTGGATAGATTGTGTCCTTTCTGTATTTATAAGTTCCTCCTTATTTAATTGGTTCACTCTAATAAATGCTCAAGTATTTCTCACCCTTGGTTATGCAGTTCTTAGCCCATTTGTCTTGATTCATAGACAGGGCCACCTGGGTCACTGGTGGGTCATTTGTTGGGCAGAGAGTCACTGAGACTTTGCACTTCTAGATTCTTTTTATGGGGAACCGATCACACTAAATTAGCTTACATAGGTGAAGTTTCATTCTCAGACAACTGCACTGGAGTCCTGAAGCCTCAGCTCACAGGAGATCCCAGAAACTCGGAGCGATGCCCGAGCTTCACTCTCCACTCAGGCGTCCTGATGGAATAGCTTTAATGCTCCTATGTGTGCCAGTGTCCCTCAGACCAGTGTGAGAGCAGAAGGGAGGCAGAACAATATTTGTCAGACTGCCTACAGCTATGAGCACCCTGCAATTCCATCTCCTGATATGATCTCAGTAGTTGTTTTTCAGAGTTAGAACAGGAAAATCTTATGCATAGCATCATATAAACTATTCCCGTCTGGCCCGGAACTGCAAGCCAAAGGGGCTATTTTCATATCAACTTTAAAATGTCTGTAAACATCAATTCCTAGAAAAGTAATTATAAAATGTATGTAAGAATGGTGGGTTACAAATATGGAGTGCCATACAAGGACTAATTTTAATCAATAAAAGAATAATGAAACAAAAAAAATTCAAAGCACCATAGCAATCACTTAATTTGGTGTTGTATACATAAAGATTTGAGAGTAGTACAAGAGAAATGAAATTTTTGGAAGGAACTTGCTAAATGAACATATAGATGTAAATTTCATGGCATGTATTTTGTATTTTTCTGTTTTAAATATGTGAATTCAGTTTTCTCACAATTAAACAATAAGTCATGTTTAAAATACTTGGGTTTTTTTTTCTCACAGTGGTACACATGTCACTAGCCTCAGAAAGTTGAAAGAAGCTGTTTTTATGTGTAGTGAATGGAGTCATCAGTTCTGATTTATTTCAGTAGAGCACATATCAAGCATCTTATTAAAGCTATCCTTAATAAGATGCTCGATGAATACTTGAAAATACGCTTAGCAGATTGCACGTAGGGCTGAACACCGAATTTCACACCCGAGTGATGTGCCTGCACCTGCGGGTAGTGTCCACCCACCTCTTCACTGTTCAGCGGAACCTTAAGTTCACCATTGTTCCCGTAACAAAGGTGCCCGTCTCACTATTCTGCTAAGCTTGTGTGATTCACAAACAACCTTCCAGTCAGTTCTTTGTGAGATGACTCTCTTCTGTGATCTGTTATGGTTACTGAGATGGTCTTCTTCATGTAACTCAGGCTTGCATGACTGCAAGAGATATTTATGTATGTATGTATGTATGTATGTATGTATGTATGTGTGTGTGTATGTATGTGTTTAGGACAGGGTCTACAGGGTCTCGCTGCACTGATCAGACTCATAGATACTCCTGTTTTCAGCCTCCCAAGTGATGGAATTACAGGCATGTGCCATTGCTCCCAGTCTCAGTCCCCGGGGCGCCATCTCAGCACGCCCCGAGGATGGGACAGGCAAGGCACGCTGGGGGACTGGACCCGTCCCTGCAACTGCTTCAGCAGGCACTTTGATCTGCTGAGCTATCTGCCCAGCACTAAGAGCTGTACCGGTTATGGCAGACTCACAGGGAATATTTTGCCTGTGAAAGTCCTTTCCTTGTCTACAGCATAAAGAACAAGACAGATAAGGAAAATTCTGTATCAGTCATTACAGTGAGACTCAACTGGATGGTAAATCAAGAGCCTGGCAGCATAATAAAGGTGACGTACCTCTCAGAAACTGAACTTTTTTGACAAGGAGGAGGCCATGAGTCCAATGCACAGAACCATGCAAAGGAAAGGACAAGAACTGACTTTCGTGTTCAACATCCTTGGTAAAGACACACACAAATCCAACTATACCCCAACAAGAATGGGGGTTTTGGAGTGCAGAGTAAGAACCACTGCTTGGCAGTGAACTTCTAAAAGGATGAGACCTACAGCGCTGTGCAGGTGTCATCTACGAACTCCTCCCTGAGCTGCAGGAACTGGCTCGGCGCACACTGAGCACTAAGACCGTATGCAGAAGTGGGCTGCCTCTCACCCCACACTGCTGGGCTCAGGGAACAGAGAACCCTGGCTGGGAGGAAAGTGGCCCTGGAGGTGTGTAGGCGTCCTCTAGCCTGCGACAGCAGATGCGCAGCTTTTGTCCTCAGAATAGAGCTCTGTGCACCCATCCACTGGGGTGCCACAGACACATGGCCCATTCCACAACAGAATTCTCAAAGCTAATTTGTGTTAGGGGGATGAGAAGAAATGGAAATCAGCCCAGGAGGGAATCTGTCTTCTGGGATCTATGAAATGAGGTCGACCAGGAGCCCGTACGTGGGATCACTGGGAGAAGCCCTGGGTGTCAGGGTCTGAGGACTTCCCTAGCCCAGGATGGCTGAGAGCAGTCGGGGGTGGTGGAGGGGGCCTGTTACGCTCAGCTGAGCGCTCTTGTTTTCAGGGGTGATGGAAACAATAATGGGTGAAGAGAGTTGCCCTGGATGACAGCTCAGAGCTTTTCATGACAGGAACTCTCCACCCTAGTTTGCTTAGTCCTGGCCATGGAGTCCAGTGCAGGGCTTTTTAACCACCTGGAGATGTGCTCATAGGAGCAGTCTGCTTCAGTGACAACAGAAATTAGAGCTCATGCAACAGCACCAACCTCCAGAGAAAGCTTTAGTTGAAGAAAAGAGAAAATGAGAAGGGAGTGATCTCAACGAGCAGTAAAGTGAGGGCCGGCCAGATGGCTCAGCGGACTAAAGTGCCTGCTTAGGCAGAGCCCAGCGTGCTGCACAGGCCACGCCCCCAGGGCGCCCTGAGATTCAGTTAAGATTGGGCACGGTGGCTCAGGCCTGTAATGCCAGGGCTTGGGAGGCTGAAAACAGGGGAATCACTCTGAGTCCATTCTACATAGTGAGACCCTGTAGACCCTGTCCTAAATACAATAAGTGAAACAGTCACAGTGCTGACAGAGAAGATCAGGCGGCTCTATAAACAGAAGAATGGAGGCAGATTTTACAGCACTCTGGGCATGGGTTGGAGGCGGGTCTCATCATTCCTGATGAGGCCAGGGAATGGCAGAGCTTCTAGGAACCTCGTCTTCCATTCGGATAGGCTTATTCTTAGGGTAAGAGAGACCAGTGACTGTTCTGTGTTGCAGATGTCACAGAGTCACCCACTGCTCCAGCCCATCAGCCCCCACAGCAGGGCGGTGATGGTAGGGAGGGCCCATTCTGGGCCGTGTTAGCAGGGAAACGTAAGAAGCCCCGTGCTCTGCTCTCCTGGAAATCAGGTAGTGGCTGAAGGCTGGAGCAGCCCCGTCGCACATCCAGAGGCAGCTCCTGTCCTTCGTCTAATCCTGCTCTGCTTTGTCCAGCACCTTAATTTCTCAAATTATGCCATGTTTCCCCAAGCTTCTACATGTTTACAACTGTGCCAGGAAAATTTCCTTCAGAAAAATACATATTAACCTCTTTATGACTAAGCTGGACAGCTGTGGAGAGAGTTTCAGAGGCTGGCGTGGAGTCTACCAACTGAAGTTAGGTGACGTAGGTTGTAAGATTGTAGGCTATTTGGAGAGAGTGGCAGAAACTCTGGGGTGGGCATGCGGATGGAGGAAGTCACAGGACTCCCCAAGTCCAAGGACAGAATGAGGACGATAACTCTGCTGCCCATAGAACCAGCACCGGTGGGCGCTGTTGTTCTGTTCTAGGGGGGAAGTGACGTCAGTAGAGTGTAGAAGCAGAGCTGTGTGACTGTGATTGACCCCATCCAGGGAGAAGAGCAGAAACAATTCTTCCCATCTTAGTTCCACTTCGAGGTAGGAATGGGCTTTTCTCCTCCTTCAGCTGCCTGTCCTCTGCGTCACCTGTTCCCTAGTCCACACTCGGGGCAGGCAACAGGGGTCAGCCATCAGCTTCTCCTTGGCTCAGCACAGCTCTTTAAGAAGCCCCGAGGAGGAGCCATCATGAGGAATGGCTCTCTGTGGGTGGCTGTCTTCTCACTTTTTCCCTGTATAGTTTTCCTTTAAAATCATTAAAGCCCAGTTGAGCCTGAGGAAACTGCAGAGCCAAACAAAACACAATTATTGGGAGGGGAAAAGTTGTCCACCAGAGACTGGGCTTCTGCAGGGGTTTTTCTTCTCTCTGACATGTGTTAAATTTAAACTCTAGATTTGGAGACTATTTATGATAGCCAGGAGCTCAACAAACCTGAACATATAAATATGACTTCAGGAGCTTCACCTTTGAAACACCAGCAGTGGTAACACTTCCGCGGTAGACTGAGCAACGAGCTGACAGCCCCACGCTTTGAAGGGTGAGTAGACCTCAGAGCACATTTTCGCTCAAGTCAAATTGTTTTCAAATGTTTACTCAGAAACATAATTCATATTGATTTTGTGCTAAGACAGGATTGTTTTTCAGAAGAGTTGTGAGCTTTAGGATCCTCCTTCTGAGATGTTTAAAATGTAAGCTCGTTAGGTGCAGAGGACACCAGTTCCAAAATTCTTTTTTCTAGACATACCAAACTGTGTCTCTCCCAGTTTCTGGGACCTGACAGTGCCAGAGAGCTCACAGGTGGGCATTTGTGTGTCTTGTCCTTCCTTGCCTTGAGCTATCAGAAAGGTGACAAAGCCTTTGAGTTTCAATGTGATTTTTAAAAATCTCTTTAGATTTCCTTGTGTTGGGACTCTTAGCATTGTAGCCTTTATAGCATGTGAATGTTTCATTTTTGTACAGTTCTGTTCTTCAGAATGGGCTAATTGTGAAATTTTTCATGATGTTGTAAACTCCGCTAGTGCATTACTGTTCTGTTTACTCTCTGCTTGCAGACAGAAGCCACCTTATGCTAACGCACAATATACATGCTACTCAACTTGGTTTGTTATTTACTAGCTTATGTTTAATAGGGGGAATATTGACAATAAAAATTGTAGTTACTCCTTAGAAACCCTTCACCATTCAGTGCTTGGCTCTCAGCTGCAAGTGCATGGCATGACTTGCTGTAACTTTATCCAAGTGCTATGAAACAAAGAACATTGATTTTAGTTTGGTACTGAAGAAAATTGGGCCTGAGATTAATGTTCTAACCTTCCTAAAGCATAAGCTACTGTAAAAAAAAAATGGGATATCCTCCATATTTTGGAATGCAGTGGGTCCTTAAAAATAGTTTCCAAGTCATGCTGGATGAGAATTCACTTGTGTTTCCTCTGATGCTTGATTTCAGTCAGAGAGAAAAGGATGTTACTTACAGAATAATTGTCATCAATTCTCCGGTGCAATTCAGAGCTTTGGAGTTTGAAGAAAGTACGTGAGATCAGGGGACAGGAGGAAGCCCTAAACCAAACAAACAGGAAAGGAAAACCAAGAGGAAATGCTGTGAAAAATCCCGACTGAATGCTGAGGATGCTGAGGTGTATTCATCACTGTGACTGATAACGTAGTCTGATGCCTGGTTGAACCCTTGATCATGCTTATTCCAGTCTTTTTAGTCAGTGCTGCTGAGCTAGGCACATCTTTTAGTCCACTTCATCCTGAGTGGGACAGTGAGCATGGTGTCCTGCTTGATGCTGCTTTGATGTACTAAAGACTTTCCTGCTTCTCAACAAGGTCAGAACAGTTGAGAAGACTTCTACAGTTCTCCAGTTACTGTTAACCTGTAGTTACAACCTCGGCAGAAGCCAGTCCTGTGTTCAAGGCTGTATTTTTGTACTTTATGTTCTCGAAGGCCTGCAGTGAAAAGAACCATTGTTAATCAAGTTCTGTTGAACATAGATGGACTCCCTAAGGATCTGAGTAAGTAGAAGGTTTTTTTAAAATAATATTGAAGTAGAGAAATGCTGGCTTATTCATTCCTACTCATATTCTGTTGAATGTGGGTCCTTTGATCAGAATTTCAGGGCACCTAGAATAATCTATAGGAGTACCACAGCAAAAGACAGAGTCCTTTCAACATCTTTACACAGCATAACTATCTTTTAATTGCAGAACATTGCTATGAGAGTATGCTCTACAAATATGTTTATGTCATTACTGATGCTTTCCTTAAAAAAGGTATGTGTTGTTATCGTTTTTGTTTGTTAAACTAGAAATGCGGTTTTATATTGTCAAGGGAACCATCTTTACCTTTTTAACTGGGCTTGGGATTATAGGGAACATCTTTGTTTTAGTGAACTATATGCTCACAATTGCAGGCATTGAGAAGAAATCTGTACAATTCATTCTCATCCATATGACTATTACAAATAACATAACTCTTCTTTCCAAGGGAATGCCAAGCACAATAGCTGCTTTTGGTGTGAGAAACTTCCTAGGTGACATAGGCTGTAAGATTGTATGCTATTTGGAGAGGGTGGCCCGGGGACTCCATCTGCATCAGTGGTCTTCTCACTGTGGTCCAGGCTGTCACCATCAGTCCCAGAGATTCTAGGTGGAGAAAACTGAAGCCAAGATCTGCATGGTGCATCCTGCCTGTGCTTGCCTTTCTGTGGGGTCTTAATTCTTTGATAGCCATGAACTTACTCCATTCCATCACAATTATCAACATGAACTCATCACAGGGTGGCAACAGTGATAGCTATTGTTTTTTTCTGCTAGAAAGTAAGAAGGTAAAGTGGATTGTTCTCACCTTCATGGTCCTAAGGGACATGGGGTTTCAGGGCATCATGTGTGGGGCCAGTGGCTACATGGTGTATGTTCTCCACAAACACCACCAGCAGGTTCTTCATTTGCAGGCCTCCAAGTTCCTCTACACAATTCCTCCGGAAATCAAAGCTGCTCAAAGTGTTCTCCTCCTGATGCTTTGCTTTCTTTTGTTTTACTGGATAGATTGTGTCCTTTCTGTATTTATAAGTTCCTCCTTAGTTAATGTGTCCACTGTATTAAATGTTCAAGAATTTCTCACCCTTGGTTATGCAGTTCTTAGCCCATTTGTCTTGATTCATAGAGAGTGCCACCTGGGTCACTGGTGGGACATTTGTTGGGCAGAGAGTCACTGAGACTTTGCACTTCTGGATTCGTTTTGTGGGGAACCAGTCACACTAAATTAGCTCACATAGGTGAAGTTTCATTCTCAGACAACTGCACTGGAGTCCTGAAGCCTCAGCTCACAGGAGATCCCAGAAACTTGGAGCGATGCCGGAGCCTCACTCTCCACTCAGGTGTCCTGATGGAATAGCTTTAATGCTCCTACATGTACCAGTGTCCCTCAGACCGGTGTGAGAGCAGAAGGGAGGCAGAACAATATTTGTCAGACTGCCTACAGCTATGAGCACCCCGCAATTCCATCTCCTGATATGATCTTAGTAGTTGTTTTTGAGAGTTAGAACAGGAAAATCTCATGTATAGCATCATATAAACTATTCCCGTCTGGCCCAGGAACTGCAAGCCAAAGTCGCTATTTTCATATCAAGTTTAAAATATCTGTAAACATCAATTCCGAGAAAAGGAATTCTAAAATGTATGCAAGAATGGTGGGTTACAAATATGGAATGCCATACAAGGTCTAAATTTAATCAATAAAAGAATAATGAAACACAAAAATTTCAAAGGAGTACTGCAGTCACTTAATTTGGTGTTGCATCCATAAAGATTTGAGAGGAATACCAAAAAAAAAATAAGAAATTTGGAAGAAACTTGGTAAATGAACATATAGACAACAATTTCACTGCATGTATTTTGTATTTTTCTGTTTTGAATATGTGAATTCAGTTTTTTCACAATTAAACAATAAATCATGTTTAAAATAAGATATCTTTAATAAGATACTTGATGAGTACTTGAAAATGCTTAGCAGATTGCACATAAGGCTGAACACTGAATTTTACACCTGAGTGATATGCCTGCACCCTCGGGTAGTGTCAACCCACCTCTTCACTATCCAGCGGAACGTTAAGCTCACCATTGTTCCTGTGACTAAGTTGCCTGTCTCACTATTCCACTAGGCTTCTGTGATTCACAGACAACCTTCAAGTCAGTTTTTTGTGAGGGGACTCTCTTCTGTGATCTGTTATGGTTACCGAGATTGTATGTATGTATGTATGTATGTATGTATGTATGTATGTATGTATGTGTTTAGGACAGGGTGTACAGGGTCTCACTGCACTGATCAGACTCAGTGATTCTCTTGTTTTCAGCCTCCCAAGTGATGGAATTACAGGCGTGTGCCATTGCGCCCAGTCGCAGTACCCGGGGCGCCATCTCAGCATGCCCCAGGGATGGACAGGCAAGGTACGCTGGGGAATTGAACCCCTCCGTGCATCTGCATAAGGAGGCACTTTGATCTGCTGAGCTATTTGCCCAGCCCTAAGAGCTGTACTGTTTATGTCAGACTCACAGGGAATATTTTGCATGTGAAAGTCCTTTCCTTGTCTACAGCACAAAGAACAAGACAGATAAGGAAAATTCTATACCAGTCATTACAGTGAGACTCAACTGGATGATAACTCCAGAGCCTGGCGGCACAATAAAGGTGACGTACCTCTCAGCAACTGTACTTTCTTGACAAGGAGGAGGCCATGAGTCCAATGCACAGAACCATGCAAAGGAAAGGACAAGAACTGACTCTCGTGTTCAACATCCTTAGTAAAGACACACACAAATCCAACTATGCCCCAACAAGAATGAGGTTTTGGAGTGCAGAGAGAGAACCACTGCTTGGCAGTGAACTTCTAAAAGGATGAGACCTACAGCGCTGTGCAGGTGTCATCTACGAACTCCTCCCTGAGCTGCAGGAACTGGCTCGGCACACACTGAGCACTAAGACCATATGCAGAAGTGGGCTGCCTCTCACCCCACACTGCTGGGCTCAGGGAACAGAGAGCCCTGGCTGGGAGGTTAGTGGCCCTGGGGGTGTAGGCGTCCTCTAGCCTGTGATAGCAGATGCGCAGCTTTTGTCCTCAGAATAGAGCTCTGTGCACCCATCCACTGGGGTGCCACAGACACATGGCCCATTCCACAACAGAATTCTCAAAGCTAATTTGTGTTAGGGGGATGAGAAGAAATGGAAATCAGCCCAGGAGGGAGTATGTCTTCTAGGATCTATGAAATGAGTTTAGCCAGGAGCCTGTACATGGGACCACTGGGTGCAGCCCAGGGTGTCAGGGTCTGAGGACTTCCCTAGCCCAGGATGGCTGAGAGCAGTCAGAGGTGGGATGGGGGAGGGGTCTGTCACTCTCCACTGAGCGCTCTTGTTTTCAGGGGTGATGGAAAGCATAATGGGTGAAGAGAGATGCCCTGGATGACAGCTCAGAGCTTTCCATGCTGGGAGTTCTCTACTTCTGTTTGCTTAGTCCTGGCCATGGAGTCCAGTGCAGGGCTTTTTAACTACCTGGGGATGTGCTCATAGGAGCAGTCTACTTCAGTGACAACAGAAATTAGAGCTCATGCAACAGCACCAACCTCCAGAGAAAGCTTTAGTTGAAGAAAAGAGAAAATGAGAAGTGAGAGTTCTCAACAAACGATAAAGTGAGGGCCGGCCAGACAGCTCAGTGGACTAAAGTGCCTGCTTAGGCAGAGCCCAATGTGCGGTGCAGGCCATGCCCCCAGGGTGCCCTGAGACTCAGTTAAGATTGGGCGTGGTGGCTCAGGCCTGTAATCCCAGGGCTTGGGAGGCAGAAAACAGGGGAATCACTCTGAGTCCATTCTACATAGCGAGACCCTGTAGACCCTGTCCTAAACTTAATAAGTGAAACAGTCACAGTGCTGACAGAGAAGAGCAGACGGCTCTATAAACAGAATGGAAGCAGCTTTGACAGTACTCTGGGCATGGGCTAGGGGGTCTCATCATTCCTGATGAGGCCAGGGAATGGCACGGCTTCTAGGAACCTCATCTTCCATTCGAATAGGCTTATTCTTAGTATAAGAGAGACCGGTGACGGCTCTGTGTTGCAGATGCCATAGAGCCACCCACTGCTCCAGCCCATCAGCCCCCACAGCAGGGCGGTGATGGTAGAGAGGGCCCATTCTGGGTCGTGTTAGCAGGGAAATGTAAGAAGCCCCGTGCTCTGCTCTCCTGGAAATCAGGTCGTGGCTGAAGGCTGGAGCAGCCCCGTCGCACATTCAGAGTCAGCTCCTGTCCTTCGTCTAATCCTGCTCTGCTTTGTCCAACACCTGAATTTCTCAAATTATGCCATGTTTCCGCAAGCTTCTACATGTTTACAACTGTGCCAGGAACATTTCCTTCAGAAAAATAAATATTAATCTCTTTATGACTAGCTGGACAGCTGTGGAGAGAGTTTCAGAGGCTGGTGTGGAGTCCACCAACTGAAGTTAGGCCAGGAGACAGCCCACCATTCAGTGCACTCCAACGCATCCCCACGAGGATGAGCCTCTCAGAAGGGAAAGGCTGGCTGGAGAGCTCGCAAGTGTGGCCCAGCCTCTGTGCAGGCCCCTGCGCTGAGTCCGCACCCACCGCCTTCACCTCCTGGAATCTCCTTTGTGGGCTGTGTGCAAATGGGAAGAAAGAGAGCTTTGCAGAGTGGTGTTAGACCCGTGGCACAGGCGTGCGACTCAGGGAACTCCTTCCACACTCATCCCCCTCAGCTGGCTCTGCACAGGGACGGCACAGCTGGAGCCCTGGAGGCTGGGGACTCTGCCTGACAGGGAACCCTGCTAAGAAGATGCGCAGTGCCTGAGCATCACTCGGGTGCGTGGGTCATCTCTGTGCGCGCAGCTAGCACCCAGGTTAGCGAACGGCACAGGCAGAGCCCTGCAGATCCCCGAGGACTGAGCTCTTCCCTGCTCCTCAGTGACAGACTTGACTGGAGCACTCAGGGGTTGATCATCAATGTGGAACGTACTCGAATGGGTTCAGAAGTGTGCACGTACTCCTCTAGGGTAGTTATTCCCAACTAGTTTGCAGCTCTGGGACTCAGTGAGGCAGATGAAGCAAGTACACCTGGCTCCCTTCAACCTGGGCTCCAGAAGGACCTGCACATCACTGACGGGCTCCACTCATTACTGCACACTCGGTGTCATTCCCAGCAGGAAATTCCTGTCAGCTCACATTATGAGGCATCAGGGCCAGGACAGAGCTGCACCCCAGAGCTGGGGATGGAGCAGAGGGGGCCTTGGTCCTGGTGAAGCCAGAACTCATGAAGCTGGGTTGTGACAACAGTGGGAGTTGGGCAGGAGCCCTGGGACCCAGGAGGCCAGTGGCCTGGCTGAGCAGTTCTGCAGAGCTGCACCCTGAGCTGGCTGCACGGGCTGCACAGGTGAGTGCCCCCGACTGAGGAGGGAAGCTGTCTTGGCTGCAGAAGGGGACCTGCATCAGGTGGACTGGGGCAGAAGCAGGGAGAGAGGAGGCCAAGAGCGCTGTCACTTGGGGAAAACGCAGGGTCCAGGGAACATGGAGAAGACAGCTCATCCTTCCCTGACGCACACCCAGGAGCCTCTTTCTTGCTGGTCCCCAAAGCAGCCCCTGCGTGGAAATGTGTTCTATGCTATTTCCCAACAGAGAGAGAAGCACAGGAGACTTGGGGCCTCCCTGAGAGCTCACCATCAGCGTGTGGGGCGCTGAGTCTCCAGAGTCTCTCCTGAGCCTGTGTTTGTTCTGCACAGGCGAGAGCGTTTTATGCTGTTTCTTAGTTCAGTGTCCTGACCTTTCAAGATGTGATTATCTTGACTTCTTCCTGATGATGGTATTCATTGGGAGTATTCCCTCTGCAAAGCAGAAAGTTGAAGGCATTCTATTTGTAATAACCTGGAGCAAACTGAGCACCTAACACAATGAGTCCCTTCCAACTCCTTTTGTCCCACCCATTGGACCTTCCACGAGCTCCGCATCCCTCAGCTCTTTCAACCCTCAGGTGGGCCTGCATGGCACTAGCATCACCCCTACTTTGTAGATGGGAACAAGGGAAATCAGGGGCCTGGGCCACGCTCAGAGTCAGGCGGGCTGACAGGGGAGGCTGTGGTGTCCAGTGCAATGTGACTGATTTTACTTTCTTAAGTTCAATGACGTTGCTATGTTACATGGAATAAGAGAACTCATCCACCTCTTGTGCCAGAGACACTACTTAAACAAATTCATATGTAATATATCTTTTAAAAAATGTTTACATTCCAAGGCAAGAGCTTGTGAAGACTTATTAAATATGTGCATGCAGGTCTCTCTGCAACAGAACCCAGAGTGGCTATCAGTGTGCGGCTTCTCAGCAAAGGTTTGACATCCTCAGTTCAACAAAGAAATGCTTCAGTTCCACGGTCTCTCACTGTTGCCTGAGATAACAGAGAGCAATAGCAGAAGAAACAGTGCAGGTATAAGCCAATACATAAATAACATGTAAATAAAAATATCCACTATTTATAGCCTTTAAAACACAGTGTCTGCCATTTCCAGTACCAGTAGAAGGAGGAAAAGATCCCAGGCCACTCAGCTGTGACAATCATAGCAAGTCAGACTTTCAAACAGCCTGCTCAGATCTGATCTGTGACCATCCCGCAGCTTTGCATCTCAAAGCCTTCTATAACTATTTGCTCACAAACTATCATTTGTCATTTCATTGCTGGCCCTTGGAGAGTGATGTGAACATCAGAGAAAGTGACATGATGGGTGGGTTTTTTCACAGTTCAGTGGGGTGAGGGTCAGAATGCAGAGAGCAGTGTGTTATGTTTGTGGAAATCAAGACAGAGGAAAGCCCAAGAGCATTTGTGAACGAAGGGCAATGTTAGCTATGCAGAGCATTGGTAAAAATCAAAGGTCATCTGGGACGCTTTATTATATGGAGAAGTTGACAGTAACTCTGAGGTAATTTTGATAAGGAGGTCAAAAAGGGAATGGCACCAATGCTGAGGATGAAATGTTATGTGTATATGACTTTAAAGAAGGAATAAACTTCTATTCCAGAAGCTCATTTCAGGTGGGATGCAGAAGGAGATACGAGAACACGGGGACAGCACTCACACATCATTTGCAGGGATCACAACGTGAAGCTTGGGGGTGGCTGGACCTCTGAGTTGGCCATATGGATAGAGGAAGTCACAGGACTTCACCAAGTCCAAGGACAGAGTGAGCATGATGCTTTTGCTGTCCATAGAACCAGTGCCAGTGGGGGCTGTTGTTCTGTTCTAGGGGGCAAGTGACATCAGCAGATGTGTAGACAAAGAGTTGCATGACTGAAATTGACCCCACAGGTGGAGAAGAGCAGAACAGTCTTCCCCTTGTCTTAGTTTCACTCGGAGGCAGGGTGGACTTTTCTTCTTCAGCTACCAGTGCTCTGTGTCTCCTGTTGCCCAGGTCCACACTCAGGGCAGGGAAGAGTGTCGGCCCCATGCTTCTCTTTGGCCAAGCACAGCTGTTAAGAAGCCAGGCTGCATCCCGCACTCTTTCCTCTTGTGAGGGCTGAGTGTGTTGCAGTGACCAAGAGGGTCTGGGGGCAGCACGGAGAGATGCACTTGCAGGAGGCGGTGCATGGTGTGTGCAGCTGGAGTCCGTGGGAGGCCTCTGAGTGAGATAATCCAAGGACATTTTGCAACGAGGCTTCCCAGTGGCTTCCAAGGCTGTGGCCTCAAGGTGTCTGGGTTTCCTTGCATTCACTGCTTCAGCACAGCCTTCTGTCTGCATACTTGGTTTTGTGGGTGGAATGCGTACAGGCATCACCATGTGCTGTGACCCAAGGAGCTGCTCTGAGTCTGCTCACCTGGTGGTCTGCTTCCCTTTCCTTATTTCACCTTCTTCCACGTGCTTTTCATCGTCGACCCTAGTTGCACGCTGTTCAGTATGAAAATCCTTTTTGCCCTGGCCCATCCTCTCTCAGCCAACTGGTGTTATAATGTCTCCCAAGAAGACAATCCCATCTGCT
Organism: Capromys pilorides; assembly: GCA_004027915.1. Classification (NCBI taxonomy): domain Eukaryota; kingdom Metazoa; phylum Chordata; class Mammalia; order Rodentia; family Capromyidae; genus Capromys; species Capromys pilorides. The sequence goes on from PVKN010009658.1 coordinate 23,388, forward strand.
TCCTGAACTTCAAGAATGGTGCCATTCTATTTCAGGTTGCTTTCCTTGTTTCTCTATATGTCATTTGTACTCAGGCTTGTACCATTGACTATTGTCAATGCCCTC
>PVKN010009659.1:0-23491 GCA_004027915.1 Capromys pilorides
GAACCGTAAAAAAAAAAAAAAAAAGTCAGCCACTTCCTTGAAAACTGGTAGACAAACACTACTAAGTGAACTGAGGTGGGAACTAGATTTGTCCTTAATTTTTAAATGTGACTGTTTATGATCTTCAACCACCAGAAAAAAATGCACAACTTTTAAATGAACAATTTCATTTGCTTGCTCTGTTTTATAATGCAAATATAAAATGAAAGGCATTCATTTAGCATGCCTTAGAGAACAATGCCATTTGGCTTGAATCCTTGGCAACTCAAAACAAGGTGATGCAATTTCAAAGTGAGGCATCCTGGTATCTGAAGACCACTGAGGACCGTGTCACTCTGAGCAGGAGCAGTTTGTCACTTCATCTGCACATGAGCCACAGAACAAAACTGGCCCAGAGGTCCCTCTGGAGATGGCTAGGACCACCCATCCCCCTGAGTGCTCCTTAAAGGGGAGCTAGTGCTCGGGAGTTTGGACTGAAAGGAAGCAAGGTGGTTCCTAGCGACAGGGCTAAACGAAGACCCGGTTGGCACCCCCAAAGGCTGATGGTCAGTCCAGTGCAGCCTAACCTAGAAGCAGTGACTCACAGTGAGGACATCAACACAGGCACTGGGAGAGTCCTCACCCAAAGAGAAATGTAACCCAGCACCCGAGACACCGAAGCTGGCCCTGGCTGCAGACAGATTTTTACATCGTGTGGTTATCTAACTGACAAAGAGCAGGTCATCAAATCAGCACCAGACCCTGGAGACGTGAAACCGACTCTGGCCCCACTGCACCTGCGACTACAGTGGAGTCCGAGCACTGGCTCCAGTGGCCTCCAGCATCACGGCCAGCTGCGGACACACTGGGACCAGAGCCCCAGGCACAGCGCCAGGGCGTTGCTTCTGTGCATCTCAGCTCCAAGGTGATGTTTTCAATATTTGAGTGGCAACAAGTGGAAACCAGAACTTGCAGGAAGGAAAAATATGGTGAGATAAAAGTTAAGACTCCCAGGCGGTACGGGCTCAGTGCTGACTCACATCTTTCAGAAATTTAACCTACAGAAAACAGTGAACTTAATTTCTTCACTGCATTTATCTTACTTACCGCAAGCATTTTCATTAAAAGCGCTTGCTGCTCCTTGATTGCTTGATTTTTAGTGCCCTCGTCATATTCATAACCATTTTTGGCTAAGTAATCCAGGTAGTTGTGAAATATAACTGAACGCCAAAACTGCTCCTACAAAACCAGATGGAAATGCTCAGAGACAAACATCACCTAATACCAGGCAAGTACCAAATATTTACCTTGGCACTCCAGCTTCTGAAGGCTTTCTAAAATGCTCTTTTCTGTAAGTTTAATTTACAATTCTAATTCAAGTGACATTCTGATTTGATTCCACCCTTTATCCGTAAAAATGGAAGGGGTGTGTGTATGTTGTGTAGGGTGTGTGTGTGCATGAGAGAGAGAGAGAGAACAAGCAGAGTGCTCTAAAGTTTCCTAGCTATCATAATTCTCAGAGAACCTGATAAAGTAGCATTTCAAGGTGATTTGCTTCTTATTCAAAGTAAACTGACTGCCTGGCTTCAAATGACTTTTATGACACAGGGCTAGGGCCAGCCTGGCGCTTACATCACACAATGCACAAGGACCCACTGGACAGGTCAGCCTCGCCTTGTAGGGCCCCAGCAGTCCTAACTACCTACCTCCCAAGCCAAGGCCCTGGTAGCAAATGACAGAACAATAAATACTTAGCATTGGCCATCATGACGATTGCAAAGTGAGTCTGCCAGCAAACTCAGCGCGCTGCTGGAAGACTCCCACGTACCTCCATCTGCCCCTTCTCTGTCGCGATCTGACAGTAAGGAAGCTTAAAGGACAGCACAGCCACTGCAGGGCGTGGAAGGGTCGGGGGGAACCGAGAGCCTTTACAAGGGATGCACCTGTCAGGATGAAAAAATCGCACCATAAAAACTTCTGAAGTGTCCCCGAACTGCTAACGATTAAAAAACTTACCAAAGTTAGTAAATAGGAACAGTGATATGACTCCATCAGCCGGCTTGACAATGAAAATAAAATTTCTTTTTAGGAAAGTATATTAGCCTGACTTGGTTTAAGACCATCCTTCTGTGCATTTTAAATATTTCCAAATTACCTTCTCATCTCAACTTTATTAAATAACCACGACTGCAAGTGGAATCAGCTCTCTGCCGACTTTCCTTAGCAAAATGCCATCTTCTAAATACTGCATAACTTGCTGAACTGTGCTGAACACTCGCCATGGTGTCGATGCTACCAAGACGGAAAACTGAGACCGCACATTCACTTTCCCTCGGTGCCCTGGGGCTGGAACCCTTGGGACAGATGCAAACAAGGTGGCCGGACATTCTGGTGACTACTAAGTATCGCTGAGAGCGGAACAGTGTCAGGTATCAATGAGAAGCTTCTAATCTACACTGCTCTGCTAAATCAAAGGCTACCTATCAGGTACCAGTACAGACTTGTGTCAATCTTTTCTAACCAGGTTAAAATACTGAAAGATATCCCCTTCTGAAAAGAACTTACTGAATTTAAATGTAAACAAAATTTCTTTTTAGAAATAAAGGGTATCCATCAATCACAGGGATGTGTGTATGCATATACACATGCACGCGCATGTGTGTGTACACACACAACACAACTTCTGCACTCCAAACGACTTCATAGGAAATCACTAGAAAACCATAAGGACACACTGTAAACACCAGACAACTGTCTTGTATTCATAAAGTTACTTCACGAACACAGCACTCTGGTCAAGGCTTCCAACATCTGTCCGTTTACTCACAGGACAGCCGTCTATTTGGGGCTGGGGCCAAGGCACTCTTCAGCATAAACACTCAGTAGCAATTAGGCCCCTGGGCTTCTGCATGAATAAATAGCTCCTATTACTAAATGCCTCCAGAGCCATTAAGTGCATTACCAGTGATGCTTCTCGAGCTGAAGAGATTCCCTTTCAAGGAGGTGGAAACACCTTTCCTTCTTTTTATGACTGACTACATAACAAAAACACAAACATGCTTTTAGCCTTCCAGTCTTGCTTAACACTCGATCTTATCCTTTCTTCTCCCTGGTCTCTGATAGAAACTAGCGGTCAGCAGAGTCGGGGTAGTACAGAGCACCTCATGTGTGTTCTCCTGAGGTAGCTCTCACAGAGACTACAGGCCCCTGATCACAGTCCCTGCAGGCTCAGGTCACGGGAGGAAGACAGCTGGTGCATGCGCCTATCACATGGATACGATCAAATGAGAATGGCTGATTTTTGTCTAAAGTGATTTTTCATTCTTGTCCTAAAGTCACACTTACACCTGTCAACCCCTCAAGGACACCGAAGAGTTTTTTCTGACCATAGGCCCTTTGTCCACGCTATTTATCTGCAAGGACCACATTTTACTCAATTCTATAACTGACTCCTCAGACTCAAGGCTTCTGGCTGTCTGTCTTTTGATCAACCTATCTGTATTCATGGTACTGGAGACTGAACCTGGTCCTCTGCACTGACCTCTATCCTCATCCCATTTTTATTTTGAGGCAGAGTCTTGTTAAGTCTCTAAGTTGCCCAGGCTCGGCTCAAATCCAGGGTTATAGCTGTGTAACCACCATGCCCAGCTATGGAGCTCCCCATAAATGCTCTCCCTATTGAATGCTCCAGAGTCACTCTACCCCCATGTCCCTCTACTAACCTCTAACGCAGTTTAACCAGTCACAGGACGTATCCCAAGTAGTACTATGCGCTACATGAGAGACGGCTCCTCACGTGCCGACCACCTATAACAGTACCGCCTGACACTGTTTCAGACTAAGATATTATCAAATGTCAAAAAAGAGGAAAACTTGCACTACAACAGCCCAGTGTAAAACTCTACTAGCCCTCTCCGCTACAATAACAAGTCACCAGTCCAATTATTTAAATACATAGTGATCAAATGTTGCACATATTTCATTTCTATAACAGGAAATATAAGCGAAATCATTACAAGTTCAAACTCAGACTTCAAATTGTCATAAAAATGAGAATTTTATCAAATGTATTAAATACAAGAATTGACTAGCTGCAAGGACCCCTGCGTGAGCAACAGTCCGTCAGTTCGGAAAGACACACACTGCCCGAGTGACACTCGGGTACACTGTTAGGCGGCTGAACAAAAATAAAAACCCTCAAAGGGCTCGAGAGCTAGCTCAGGGGTCTAAGCACCTCCCTGGCAAGAGCAAGGCCCTGAGTTCAATCCCTGGTCCTGTACACTGTGCCAGCCCTGAAATCAAGAGGATTGCTACGAGTCTGAGCTGTTCCAAATAAATAAATAGCTACAGAAGCAATGGGTTTATACACATTCAGCCCGAAATCATACCCTGAAACAGAAGACTTCTAAACTAGAATCCCTTTCCCTGTCTGGCTGCAAGGGTGCTAAAGACACAGGGATCAACACAATTCTGTTTTGTGGAAGCCGAGCTTTTGTAACTAAGGAGAGGAAGGGGTTGAAGGGAAGGTAGAAGAACGGAGAAAAAATCAAGTTATGTCACATACAGGCATATCCAAAATGTACCGACAAATTTAATTTTACAAATTTCTGTTTTGTTCACTAAGTTTCAAATAAAGCTGCTGGTTGAAATCTAAAACAGCCAGGCACGGTGACACACATCTACAATTCCAGCACTCAGGAGGCTGAGGGAGAATAACTGTGAATGTGAGACCAGCTGGACTAGAAAGTGAGCTCCAGGCCAGCCTGAAATGCACAGCGAGACCCTATCTCAAAGGGACCAAAAAAAAAACCACAAGGAAAGGAAAACTAAAGCCAATGCAACGTTCCTCATGTGGTGATTCTGAAAGCAACTCCCTCACTTGGGCTCGCTCAGCCTCCTACAGGGAATTGGAAGCCCCTTTCAAGCCAAGGTCAGCCTCAGCCCTTCTGTACCCACCTACCTTAGCTGCTGGGGCTTTTCATGGACCCCCACCACCCAGTAGTGGTCGGATCTCCCCTTGCAGTGCTCTCTGGTGTCACACACAGGCGTCCACGCCTTGTCCAGCCCTCTGTTAAGCATCCGAACACAGCCCTCAGAATCCACGGAGAAGGGGGTACCTAGAAAACAGCAAAGAAATTAAACAGAGAAACAGCCCTTTCCTCAAAATTATACATCCAGGCTTCAACTTTTATCTCAAAAGCAAAAAAGAAAGAAAAGGCAAAGAATACAAGATCGCTTTCTAGGGCTGGTCAGATAGCTCAGCAGATGGAAGCGCCTGCTTAGGCAGACACTGGGACCAGGAATCGATCCCCTGCGAGCTGTGCTGGCCTGGCTCCCGGGGCGTGCTGGGATGGCAACTGACAATGGGCATGGTGATGCGCACCTATAATCCCAGTGCTTCGGAGGCTGAAAAGAGCAGGATCACTATGAGTCCAATCTCTGTAGAGAGATCTTGTAGACCCTATACTAAATACAAAAAACAAACAAACAAAAAACAAGATTGCTTTCTGCAAAACTTTATCAACTGTACGGAGTAAGAACTAATGGGAAAAAACTATCTCTGATATGACAGTTCACCCTAATAAAAAGTTTCATTGTGCCACCTGCTGGAGCACAGCAACTATTTGTTTTTCATTCATGCATTTGGTATAGTATCTCACTAGGCAGCTCTGATTCGTAATGATGCTCCTGTCTCAGTCTCCGCAGCACTAGGAGTACAGGTGTGTGCCGCCATGCCCAATTTCAGTAGCCAGCACAGCATACGGTGCCAGGGATTGAACCTGGGTTCTTCCACTTGCCAGGCAGGCACCTGGACTGTTGGGCTATCTCCCCAGCCACTAATATAGATAGAAACTATTTTTAAGCCTGTTTCAAGAAACAAAATATATGTGAAGGCCTCTCTTAAGAGATCTGATAAAATACCAGAAACTGATACAAGGTGGTGACGTACAGAAGAATGCCTTTACTACCTGTTTTTCTCACTTTTCTTTGATGACCTTGGTACTTTTCCATCCCAACCACCTAGATGAACACTTCTTGGGAAACAGGGACAGATCTGTCCGCGCTTGGCGAGCTCCCTAACTACCACTCTCCCATCTGTGGCTGCAGGCCCACCTTGCTCTCGAGACATCAGTTTCCCAGGGGCTGCATCTGACTGACTCATGGGAAGAGAAAAGCCAACTAACTGGAGGCAATTCTTAGGTGAGCATAGACGATCACATCCCAACAGAAAACCGACCCAGGGATGGCCAATGCTTTCAAGACAAATAGGTTGTGCAATGATACAAACGAGGGGCCTAAATACCCAGTAGCAGGAAGTACTCAAGCCCCTGAGAGAGCGCTGAGTGCTCTAACGTAAGGTCTTCCCCCATCCTTCAAATCACGTCACGAGCCACCATAAATGGGACGAGCACTGTCTGATGGAATCACTTCATGAGCCACAAATGTAGCTTTCAATTCACAGTGCCACTTTAACGAAGACAACAAAAACACCTAAATTTTTATCATGTAATGTATCTAATCCACTATATCAAAAACATTTCATTTAACATAGGGCACAAGAATTGAGATTCTTTACCACTTTTCTCACACTAAGTCTTCAATTGCACAGCACTTTACACTCATTCTTAACTCAGATGAGTCACATTTTAAGTGCTCAACAGTTATATGCAGCTAGGAGTTAACTGTAGTGGACAATATAGTTATTAAAGAATTTTTAATCTTTGTGCAAAATCTGCTGGAAAAGACACAACTGTACCATCAGCTATATATTCCTTGTTATCTATCCAATAAATGTATACAAGAAAAGAATACCTCCCTCTTTGTAAGTTTGTCAATCAAATTTCTTTTTTTTTTGGTACCAGAAATGGAGCTCATAATCCCTGGTGGTGGCGCATGCCTGTAATCCCAGCACTTAAGAGGCTGAGGCAGGAGGATCTATGTGAGCTCGAGACCAGCCTGTGCTACAAAAATGAGCTTAAGGCCAGCCTGAACTGTATAGCAAGACCCTGTTTCAAAAAGACAAAAAAACAAAGAAATTGAGCTCATGACCTCACTCTTAGCAGGCAAGTGTGGTGCCATTGAGCTCCAATCAAAATTCTTGAGATCTTGTAACATAAAACAATGGCTACTTTGCCTAACAATTGCAGATTCTAGTTCTGCCAACATTAAAATACAGAAATGTAAATGTAGAACACAGTCCATTTATCTTTAAAGAAATTATGAATAAAGCAGTGAAGTCATGTTTTTCTTGAAAGTTATTTTGAAAGTAATAAACACATCTTGCCTTCAGCTGAGAAGCCAACCCAGGTAAGGTGGGCTCGCCTGGTGAGAGGAAGAGGGTCACCACGCAGAACCTGCTTTTTCTTTTGACCCAGTTCAAAGAGCTGAACTCCAAGACACTGATCTCCATCAAATCCTGCACCTAGAAAATGGACATGAGTCAGGCATCCAAAGGGATCCGGTGATACTGCCATCTGAATTGTTTGCTGAACCAACTGTGCGACAACCTAACCAAACTGGCACCACGCAGGGACCAGAAGCAGAAGAACCTATTACATGGACCGCTTGTAAAGTCTGGTCCCATGTGGTCATTTCTTCACTCAGGAAATATATGGAGAACTTCCCAGGTACACGCACTGTAGGCAAAAGGGCCGCGGGGATATAGTGGTCAGTCACTGCTAGCAGGAAATTCATGGATAGGTAGAAGGCAGGCCAATCAAAAAACAGAAACAGTTCCCATCTCCCCAAAAAGATACCAAAGGGTTAAATTATTATGAGGTACGGAGTGCCAGACGGAAGGGATACTTTAGACTAGACAGCCAGGGGTGACCATTAGGAGAAAAAATTTGAGCTGAGCTAGGAATTGCAACTCAGGCCCTGTAAAGCAAGTATGAGAGGAAGGAAGTTTACAGAGAGGGCTGCAGATAGGGACAAGCTGGGCACCAAAGCGAGCAGCAGCAGCAGCAGGAGGCTGAGGAGGCCGAACGAGTCAGGTGGCACAGGGTCAGCAATCACCTCGCCAGCAATGCTGACCCTCTCTGTCATCCACAGACGAAGGGAAGGCAGGCGGAGCTGAGCAGAAGAGCGTGATGGAGTTGTTTACGAAAAGGCCACCTGGCTGCTCTGTGAAGAACACACTGTGAAAGGCACAAGCCGGAACTGCAAGACCAGGCAGACGTTACAATGGTGCAAACGTCATGTGAGTTGGACGGGTGTGGGTGGCAGAAAGGAAGAGAAGGATCTAGAACGTGTCTGAGCCTGAGGTGCCTGTTTAGTCTACCCAAAGACTTCAAGTGAGCAACTGCATGTGTAAGAGTGGAAAACACAGAAAGGAGGGCTAGGACATCGGTTTCCAAGGCACGGATACAGAAGTGTTTCTAAGGCCGTGGTTTTTGAAAACTCCCCAGAGCAGCTTCTCAAACTGACCTGCAACTGTGAGTCATAGTATCAATTCGCAATATTAAAGCAAAAGGAAATGAAAGAGTAAGTATTGGCCGGAGACTTCTGCTGTTACACTTGTGAATACACACAAAGAGGCACCGCAGAGGCTCCTTCGCACTCGGGCTAAGCTGTCCCAAGAGTGAAGTACCCTGATCCTGACTACCAGACAAGAAGGGCCCATTCCAGCTAGCAGCAGCACTCAAGGTCACACCAGCAAAGAAGTGAAAAAGGAGCTGCCAGAGAGAAAAATGCTTCCATGACCCTACAAGATCAGGCTGAGTGTAGGGTGAGGACTGAAGGCAGAAGAGGAGGTAAAGGGCAGTTGTGAAGAAGCCGCCTGCAAGGCTGTTTCGGGCCTTCACCCGAGGGACTCACTCGCTTCTGAGGAATAAGCTCTAACAGCCCTCCAGAGGCTGTGCTTGCTGAAAGAGCAGGAAGCAAGGAACCAGGCTCTACCTCGGAGACCCTGCACGGCCCTGCACAAGCAGGATATCCCCGCGGCACTGCTATAGGCAAAAGCAACAAAATCGCCACATTCAGGGATCATGCTGATGGAAATGCTAAATAAGTGCAAAAGGAGGCGGAGGCATATAGCCCAAAACAGGAGAGCAGCAGCAGCACACCAAGCAATTTCCATCTTACTTCAAATCACGGCTAATTACAAAAGACTGGGAAAAGCCTACCTCTGTGGTAAACAATGAGAAGCTGCTCTCCATATCCAGCCAGGGATACCACAGGCCCAGGAAGGCTGAAGACCTCCTTCTGAACGCCCCCGATGGTGAACAACCGCAGGAGCAAGGCACTGGTGGCAGCGGCTGCCCAGCCCTGGCCGAGGCAGATGGCTTCGATGTCCTCGTGCTGGGGCATGTCCACCATCCACTCCTTGCTGGAGTCCCAGGAACTGAAGTGCAAGCAGTGAAGCTTGCTAGGACAGAACACAGAAACGTTCCAACTTTTACACACTGTATATTCTTATACCTGTTAAAGATCATGGCTCAACAAAGCAAAATAAAAAGAATTTTACAAAACAAAAGAGAATTTCATACAAAAAGGTAACTAGGAGGACACACATCAAAGTGTTTATTATATCTGAGAGGACACTCTCAGCATGAGCTTTCGTTGTCTGGAAATTCTTTATTTTCTTGTCACTGAATGTGTGTTATTCTTTAATAGTAACTCTGATGATGTAAAAAGCAATGCCATGTCTTGTGCCTTGTCAGTTACGCCACTGCAAGTTAGGAACACGTCACTTTGGCATGCAGCTTAACTAACAGAAGGTACAGGGGACAATCAGGGTAGACATCAGCATTTTATGTTATAAGCTTTTGTTGTGAACTCAATAATTCTCTCTAGCAGTTCGACAGCGTCCGATTCTTCCCAAGTTACCTCGCCAGGTCATCGGTGCTCTCACATGCCAACAAAATAGCTTCATGGGAAAGATCTGCCACTGTGTAATTCAAGGTGTTTGACAGGTGTGTCGCGTGGTGCACAGAGGTGTCGTGGAACTCCACATCGATGGCATTGTCTTGCTCATCGTTATAGCAGCGGATAATTCCAATGGAGTTCCACACCTGCAAATACAGAAGATGAAACTCAAGGCTGAGAAAAATGCAACCTTCTAAAAACCAGTTAAGTTACAGTAGCACAAATTAACAGGACTTAATTTAAACTATATCAAGGTATAAATTAGGGAAGCTACTGTAATGCAAACATCCCTAAATATTTTTAGAGAGCAGCAGTAGCATCCGACCTAAGGTACACACATGCTTATTTATTAGCAACTGAAGTGTTTAATACTTAAAAATAAACAACATCGTTGTCTTTTAAAAAAGTACTATATAATTGATTTCTTTCTTTCTTTTTTTTTTTTTGCGGGACTGGGGTTCAAACTCAGGACCTTGCACTTGCCAGGCAAGCTCTTGTGCCACAGAGCTCTCTCCACAGCCCCTATATAATTGATTTCTGAAAAAACATCATTAAATTCCTCAAAAAAAAATTCCCCAAAATTTTATGTGTATCACAGACCCAAATGACATCAGACATTTTCTATTCCAACTAGTTTACACTTCATATATATGTATTTTAGGCACCAGGGATCAAACTCAGGACTTCATGCTTGCCAGGCACTGGCCACTGAGCTCTCTCCGTCTCCCAAGCCCCAACATTATAAATATTTAAAGCAACACAAATTGACACCATTTGCAAAACTATTCTAATGATGACACTACAGGTTGACACTAGAGTTTCTAGTAAAATGTTGACATTTTATAGTTATACAGTGATGTTAACCATAACTATAAAAAGATATACAGTAGAAATTTATACTAAGATGCTAATAAAGTTAATAACTTTAGTAATAAATACTAATAAAAACTTGTATTATTTCATGGTTACTGATGGCAACAGTTTAATATTAAACACATCCTTAATATACATGCCAGGTCCGTATTTTTCAAAAAACAGCAGGCAAATCCTCAGAATAGAGACACTCAAAAGCCAGCACACTGAAATATAACTGATCACTGATTCAAAAAATACACTTAATACCTTGAATGCCATATCTTGTCCTAAATGCTAAGAAATCAGCTTAGAAAACAGAACAAAAACCAACAAAAGAGAACTGGAGACACCGTGCAGCAGCAGAGCGGCCGCCTAACACACGCAAGGCCCTGGTGACTCCCCTGCACCACCTCCCAGCACACCCGGAACACTCTCTGCCCAAGTGGAGCCCGCGTTCCGGGGCGGGGTGGGAGGGGCAGTGTCCCTCCCATAGTTCTCATCTCTCTGCTGAGCACCGTACCAGAAGCTGCCCGCTAAGAAGCAGCTTCTAACTAGTTCTGGAACCAGCATTATCTTGTACATAAAAACAAACTTCCTACTCTAAGAAGTAGCGTTTCAAAGTGCAGGCATGAGACAGCCACTTGTGTAGTCTCCTTATGCCACATTTTAGCAGAATTCTATTTAATTGATTCTCAATCATAATATTGAAATAAGATTAAAATTATGAGTTAAACCAACCATGAAATTAGAATTAAACAAAATGGAGAAGCACAGTTCATCGGGGCTTTTAAAAACACTGTTTATCCAATGAATAAAACAGTGAGGAAAACCACTGGAGAGCGAAATGAACAAGGAAATGCAGCCCAGACGCACCATGAACCTGTGAGTGAGGTGCGCAGGTGTGGACCCCGGCTGGAACGGCCTCTGCCGGGGGGTCGGCCTGGGCCCGACCCACGGTGGCCTCTGCGACGTCGCTGGTGGCAGACTGTGCGAGCTGCCCGCAGGTTCCTCCACCTCCTCGAGAAGGGCGGACTTCAGCACTGCACCGTCTGGAACACAAAGCACTGTGAGAGAACTACGAATCCAGGTGACCAGGCCCACTACCGTCTCCAGTGACAGTGACAGGGACAGTGCAGCACTCCTTCCTCTGCAACCCTGCTGGAGAGAGGGATGCCGGGAGGCACTGTGGGTACAGCTGTGGGACTTGCAGCCCTGGCCCAAATCCGCAGCCACCCACCTCACTGCAGGTACAAACTTCAGCCGGCCCTGATCCTTGCATAGGTTGTGTGGCCAAGTGGAAGCGAGAAGTGTGCCTGAGGAGGACGGCTGCCTGTGAAAGGGGACTCTGGCCGCTGTGTGGGCTGTGGGCTGCAGGCTGGGCTACTGAGCTGCCTGAGTTCCTCACCAATCCCAGCTGACTCTGTCTGGCAGACTGGGATACATGGCAAACGCTTTCTCAGCAAGAATGAAGTGACCCTGTCACTTCATAACAGAAACAACTGTTGCCAGTGCTAAGAGCTGAGACCTCAGGCAAAAACCTGCATATTGGGAAACTTGTACTTGCTCTCAGGAGCCTGACAACAAACTAACACTTAAAAAACTTGGTAAGAGGGCCAGTCAGACAGCTCAGTGGATTAAAGCGCCTGCTTAGGCAAGCTTAGGCAACTGCAGGGACCGCGGTTTGATCCCTGGTACCACATGCTGCACCAGCCCCACCCCCAGCACAAGCTGAGCCAGCCATAACATAGTTTAAAAAAATTTTTTAATAAAAAATAAAACATTGCTCTAATTAAATTTTTAAAAAAATAATAAACAAAAAACCACTTGGTTTTACCAGTCTTTAATGTTTACTTTTATAACTTCAAGATCATAAAAATAAAATAAAATTTCTCAACTTTACTTTCTAGTAAATAAAAATAGATTCTACTACTCCACAAAAACAAGTGTTCTTCGGAGGCCCTCAGGCTGTTCTGTACAGGGCTCCTAAAGCCGAAACATTTGAAGTCCTCTGTCCTAGAAACAACATGCGATTTGAGGGCAGGACAGACTCAGTACACGGCCCAGACTGGCCTCAACCTTCCGGCCATCTTCCTGTCTCAGCCTCCTCAGAGCTGGGGTGACAGGTGTGCACCCCTATCCCTTGGCTCGAATTTCCTTTTTCCGTGACATCTTTTTTTTTTTTTTTTTTTGAGGGATCAGCGTTCAAACTCACAACCTCACACTTGCCAGGCAGGTACTTGTGCCATAGAGCTATCTCCCTGGCCCCTTTGGGCATCTTTTTTACAGTGACATTTGGTAATGCTCGAACGTGTTACTTTTGCATTTAAGTTATTCTATAGGTACTTTATTTGAACATTTCAAATTCTAATCTCGCTTTAATAGATACAGCATCTCCAGCTGTACATTTCCATTTGACTTAGCATGACAATCTGCATCTTTGAAAGTCTGTCCATCTCAGCTACATTCTTGAGTTTATGGGGACCAACTTGTTCCTAGTTTCCTTACCCTGGTATCAGCAGCACTGCTGTCTCAATAAGCTTTCAAGTAGCTGCATTTAAAGAGCTAAAAGTTAATGACTGCCATTATAGTATTATCATTTCAACATGCACTCAAAATAAAACTGACTATGATGTTTTGCATCCTTTTTCTCATACTGTCTTCAAAACCTTACTTGGTTGCACTATACACTGAAAACACACATCAGCAGGAGCCAGCACTGCTGAGGGGCTCCCCGTCAGGTGTCTGCCATGGGCAGCTCACATCCATGCCATCAACAGTGACAGCCTCGCTTCTTCCTCGTTTAATAATCTGTGTCTTCTCTTCCTTTATTGGTCATGACAGACATTGATCCATTTCATTGATCTTTTCAAGGAAGTAGTTTTTGGCTTAAATGACTTTATAGTTTTTCTTTTGTCAATTTTATTGAAGTTCACTTTTATTATTTCCTTCCTTGTTTGGAGTTTAATTTCTTTTTCTAGTTTGGTAAAGCAGAAAACTTATCCACTATTATAAACTTTTTTTTTTTATTTTAGGGAAGGGTCTTCAGGGTCTCACAAGATAGGATTCCTAGTGATCCAACTACTTACAGCCTCCTAAGAGCTGGGATTACAGGTGCATGCCACCACGTTCAATCTCAGCATGGGGGGGCGGGGAGGAGAGAATATGTCAGTCAAACCCTGGGCCCATATTTGGCCAGCCCTAAAAAAAATTTTTTTTTGAGACAGGCTCTTACTAAATAACTCAGGCTGGCCTTGAACTCACAGTGACCCACCTGTCTCAGTCTCCTCAGTGCTGGGATGACAGGTCTATTTAAGGATATTTTAAGCCAATATCCCTGGCTTAAAACTTTCTTTTGTAACCTAAGGATTTATTGTCATTAACCTCCCTTGGTATACATTTAGCTATATTCTACAAAAGGAATGACTCTAACAGTTTTAATAAAAAATTGAAAATATTCATCAACGAGGCAGACTTTCACATGCACAAAGCCAAGTTCATACCTGCTGAGTTCTCATCATCTTCTAGGATGTGACTCCGCTGTCTAGGACGACCTGGGGCCACCAGGGGGTCATCCTCCTCCTCCTCCTCGTTTATGGTCCCTTTCGGAACAGAGATCTCAATGGCATCTTCATCAAGGAAGCCAGCCGCATCACTCGTATCGTCTCCATCAAACAGATCGCTGTACTCCTTTTCTACTCTGGTAGAACCCTAGAATAAAAAAAATGAACTAAAAACTTAGAAAGCACTATGTTTCCTGGAAAATTCAGTTACTCAAAAAGCAATGTGTCTTTAATTGTTCAGATGGAGATCCAACCCAGGGCCCCATGCAAGGGAGGTGGGCATCTACCACCAAGCTACACGCTCAGCCCCAAAGGCCATCTATCAATAAGCACTTCAACATTCTGTCAAGCAGGCAAGTGCCTGGGAGAGAAGGTACACAGCAAAGGCATTCATAAAGGTATGTATGCATGTATGTATGTGTGTGTGTGTGTGTGTGTGTGTATGTATGTATGGACTGATTGCAGGCCGGGGATTGAACTCAGGCCCTTGAGCTTACCAGGCAACCACTTACTCTACTGAGCTACTTGCCCAGCCCCCATAAAGGTATTTCTATTTATGGAGTATGATCCGTCTGACATGCCTCTGTTGGGGGTCAGACAAGGAAGCAAACTGATGGTACAACCCAAAACATTTAGGCCACAGTGCACTCCTCCAGTCACTCTCCAGCACAGACATCACTCTCGCACTTTTGAAGTCAGTGTGACGTCTCTCTTTCTGTCAGACTTTCTCCTACTTTCACCTCGCACGAGGCCCTACGTAGGTAAGACGCAGCGGCTCTAGGTCAGGTTCAGCTAAAGCTAGAGGTTTTCTGAACAGAGACCCTAGGTGGGAGAGCCAATAAGAAAACAAAGAGGGCAAGGGAACTGAACAGATTTAACCACCACCTGTTAGGAATTCGAACATAATCCCTGTAGGAGGTGGCCTCTACTGTACACAGGCTTTAGTGAGAGAGCAGGCCCCTGCCTTCTGGGGTTGTGAGGGGCCCCACAGGACAGCCTGAACTGTGTGCCAAGGGATTACATTCCATGATACAGAACGGTAACAAGAGCACCAGTAACGAATTAAATGGACTCCACAAAACTTGTATGTTTCTGTCTTTTTTTGTTTTTTGGTTCCTTTTTTGTGTTTCTTATAATTGTTTTTCAGTTAAGGTTTATTTTTTGGTTTCAGTGCTAAGGACTGAATCCAGGGCTTCCAGCTGGCTAGATAAGCATTCTGACACTCAGCTCAATCCCCAGCCTTCTGTCAGCAGGCTCTGAAATGGAAGTAAACATGACTGAATTGGGGGACATCAATGTTTAATAAAATGGCAACAGAAAACAAGTTCTTTTAAATTCATATAAACATACGACTTAAAGAATAATTACACATACTGAAAGCTGTAAGGTAATTTAAACTTTCCAGCTACGGTCCTGTGCACAAAAGTTGGCCAAACTTTTTTGGACCTTGTCACAAAATAGGGGTTTTACTGTATATTTATGGTAACAGCAGAAATAAATACTATAAAGAATAAACGCCAAAGGACAGAAGGATATACCATTTCAGAAGCGGTGAGCCTTGAATAAATATCTTTAACTTGTTGCTTTTGTTTCCATCGACATTATGTGTCAGTTTTGCTGTCCATTATAAAAGTGAGGAGTCCCCTGCTCAGCCCCAGCTTCCCAAGCTGTTCCTTTCTTGGCTCTTCGCTTTCCTGCTTCTACACGACCCTCAGGACATTTTCATTTCTGACCATAAGCTGTGTGCTGGAGCCTACCCACGCCCTTCTGGAGCCTTGTCCACGCTGCCCTCACCCAGCCAGCACCCCGCACTCACTCAGTCCCTGACTGCCACATGTGTTCAGAGCAGGTCTGTCGACAGAGAACACTTACATTACTAAAATCAGGTTAATACTCATGGCTGAATGTATTTATAAAGTAGGCTAGACTGTCTTCTCCCTACACGCAATTCATTTAATGTTTACAATGAGTCTACTGGCAGGCACCGTTCCTCTCTCTTACATGTGCTTCATGTGGTGACTTTTCCGTTCCTCTGCTTTTTGTTTTCCATGAAGAGAAGAATCTCAGAGACCCTTTTTACCAAGATGACACCAAAGGTAAAGAAGGAGGCCCCTGCCCCTCCCAAAGCTGAAGCCAAAGCGAAAGCTTTGAAGGCCAAGAAGGCCGTACTCAAAGGCATCCACAGCCACAAAAAGGAAGATATGAACATCACCCACCTTCCGCCGTCCAAAGACACTGCGGCTCCAGAGTCAGCCCAAATACCCTCAGAAGAGTGCCACCAGGAGAAACAAGCTTGACCACTATGCCATCGTCAAGTTCCCCCTGACCACAGAGTCAGCCGTGAAAAAGATCCAGGACAACAACACACTCATGTTTATTGTGGATGGAAGCCAGTAAGCACCAAATCAAACAAGCTGTAAAGAAGCTCTATGACATCGTTGTCGCCAAGGTCAATGCCCTAATCAGGCCTGACGGAGAGAAGAAGGCGTATGCTCCACTGGCTCCGGATGATGATGCAGTGGATGTTGCCAACAAAACTGGACTCATCTAAACTGAGTCCAGCTGGCTAATTCTAAATACATACTTTTCCTCCCCATTTAAAAAATATATATTTCTTCTCAGCTGAGCATGGTGGTACACACCTGTGATCCCAGCACTCAGGAGGCTGAGGGAGGAGTACTGCTGTGAGTTTGAGACCAGCCTGAACTACAAAGTGAGTTGCAGGCCAGCCTGAAATACGTAAGACTTTGTCTCAAAAAGACAAACAAAACAAAACCCCTCTTCTCACTTTTAGTCTTTTTTCCTGGATGGACCCCTAAAGATTCTTCCAGTCAAATGTCTGGAAAGCATAAAACCAGCTGACTAAGTTCTGGAACCCAAGGCCCAGGTCGCTGGGACTCCCTACACCTAAGTCTGTACTGCTGTCACTTGATGCTGTTTCCAGCACAGCACCCTGCACCTGCCTCCCTCAGTGCTACTCAACTGTAATCGGCACCAGGGCCAAAGACGCTCTCTGTCTCACCTCTGCTACAGAACAAATCGCCCACATTCAGCCGGAATGTACGGACGGATGGGGTGGCACTGCCCAGGTGTGCAAACAGATACTGAGACTGGAGGTGTCGACTTGCTCATTAAATCCACCCATCGTTGTTGGGCTCCCCTTTACACAACCTACAGCTACCAGGTTCCAAAAGTGGGGGTTCAGTCAGGCAAACTGAGTTGTGCCTTAGCTCCTTGCATGGAGGTCTCAGGACCCACTTTTTTGAGAAGCGAGTTACCAACCATCCTTTTATCTATACAGTCCCCCAAATTCTATTCCTATCATCACTCAACTGTCACTGCTAACTTGCCTCTTGATTTTTCTTTTCCTTTAGTGCTCAAGGGATTCATGATTTAATGAGAATTTGTTTATTTTTTCAGTGCCAGGGATTGAACTCGGGACCTTGCTCTTGCCAGGCAGGTGCTTATGCCACTGAGCTATACCACTGGCTGTGGCTTAATGAGGTTTTAGGAAGACAATAAAATGCACATATTTAGCATGCAATCCTGAACTGCAAGGCTGAAGTACAACTTGAAATGGGGAAAGAGATGTACAGCAGACAGCAGGAGCAATGGACAGAAGCAAGGGCGGGCAGAACGAGGGATCACACTGGAGCCACGGGAGTGAAGCCCACGGCTGAAGGCCAGGCTGCACAGGGTGCTCCCCGAGTTAAGGCAAACCCCGAGCGAAGTGTCTAGACCAAACCGATCCCTGCTCCAGGGATTAACGCCAAACTGTAGCTGCAAAACATTTACCTGACAACAGGGGACCCCCAAAAGGATGCTAAATTTCAATTTCACAAAGGACATCCCTCAGAAAAATATTCAATGGAGGAAACACTTTCTAGTAAAGTATATACTGGGGAAAAAGTAAGTTGAACAAGCTCAAAGGTGAGTTCTTTTAATACTGATCATTACTGAGTATCTAATTTTGAATCGTCATTTTTGTTGTTGTTGGAAACGAGGTCTCACTACGCAGTCCAGGCTGGCCTTGAACTCACTATGCAGCCCAGGCTGGCCTGAGCTCACAGCAATCCTCCTGCTTCCACCTCCGAGTGTCACGGCTATGCACCACCACGCCCAGCCTGAACTGCAATGTGGTGTGAAGGCCAGGCAGCTGCCAGTGTTTTCCAAGCCCACATGGACACAGGAGAGGTGCGAAGGGACTGTTCTCCCACCCCACCCCTTACCTTGCTGTCCGACGCCTTCCCGCTGGGCTCACACACGTTCTCCAAGAGCCCCAGGTTCCCCTCTGCATCCGTGTAAGATATGCGGCCACAGGTAGGGTGCCAGGCCAGGCCACAGATGGCATAGCCTTTCTCATGTTTCACCCTAAAAGTTAAAGCGGGTTCTGAAGGTACTGTCAAGAAGAACATCAACTGTACATGCCTGTAGGTAAATTTCAGCTGGAAAGATTACACAACTTTTGACAATGTAAGAGCTATAGGTTTTCACTATGATTAATAACTGGAACCTTGAAATGCTTCTTAATAAAATAAAAACACTTGGGGCCGGGGAGATAGCTCAGGGGCACAAGTGCCTGCCTGGCAAGTGCAAGGTCCTGGGTTTGATCCCCAGTTCCACAAAAAGAAAAACTAATAGAAACAAGTGAAGAACAGAAGATACACCAAAGCATACCTTTCCACGCAGCCTCTGGTTTCCACATTCCAAACGATAATTAGGCCATTGATACTACCTGCAGCTAAATAGCGCCCACAAGGTGACCAGGTTACTACGTTGAGGCTCTATAAAGAAAAACAGTCACTATTCTGTGTCATTTGAATATTCATTTCATTACCAAATTCAAAGTTTTACATCCCTGTTCTATATTATTAATTTGAAAAAGAAATAATAATTTGGCAAGTGCAGCGACCAGGGTTTGATCCTGGGTCCCGCATGCCTTGCCGGCCCCACCTCCAGGGCTCACTGAGCCAGACAACCGAATCTGAGTGTGGTGGTGCAAGCCTGGAATCCCAGCACTGGGGAGGCTGAAAACAGGAGGATCACTACAAGTCTGAGCTGCATAGTGAGACCCTGTACCAAACACATAAATGAAAAACAAGGGAA
The DNA here is from genome assembly GCA_004027915.1 of Capromys pilorides. Lineage (NCBI taxonomy): Eukaryota > Metazoa > Chordata > Mammalia > Rodentia > Capromyidae > Capromys > Capromys pilorides. Next base: position 19,368 of record PVKN010009659.1, read on the forward strand.
AAGAAAACAAGGGTTTTTGAGACAAAGTCTTACTATGCAGTCCAGACTCTTACTGTGCTGACCTAGAACTCAGTTTGCTTATTTTTTTTTAAATTTTCTTTTCAGATAACATTCACCTAACATAAGCAACTACTACTTAATTTACCAAGAGAAAACTACAAATCGGGCACAGTGGCACACCCCTATAATCCGAGCACTCAGGAGGCTGAGGCAGAAGGATTGTTGTGAGTTAGAGACCAGCCAAAGCGAGCTCAAGGCCAGCCTGAACTGCGTCGTGAGATCCTGTCTCAAAAAGGCAAAATAAAACAATGATTTGGGTTGGAGATATAGCTCAGCAGCACAATGCCTGCCTGGCAAGCATAAGGTTTTGAGTTCGATTCCTAGTCCAACTCAAATTATAGCAGCATTTTACAAATAAGACACAAAAAGTACTGTTAGCACGGAAAGAGAGTACAAGGTGTCCTCTTCGCATTTGCCCGAGATGAAGCAAAGCGTCATCACAGAAGCGAGCCTCTGTGAGCCACTGTGGACCTCCAGGGCCAATGTCCCCTTGATTATAAAATAAATGACGTGCACCAGAAGAGAGACTGAACAAGAACAGAGACCGATGACCCTTCTTGCCCTAAATTGCAGAGACAGAGTAGGAGGAAACAGGCATGGAGGGAGAATAGGGAAGAGAGCGGTACTTGTACTAATACCTCAGATTACGCCTGAACTGAGTGAAAACTCACTTAAACCAAGCCAACCACTGGTCCTCACAAAGAAGCTGGGTCCCACAGGTCGACAGGCATCAGGTATCCCGCTGGTGGATACCGGTGCCACAGGCACAGGGCAGACACCCGCCGCCTCCCAGCCTGCAGCTGCTGTCCACAGCCACTCACACCCGACCACAACTGTGCTGGAAGAAGACGTGGAAGCGACTCCCTGTGGCCCACTGGTCGCACACGAAACCGACCTGAGTGACGGAGCTGTCCACGAGCTCAAGCTGACTACTCCAGGTTTCCCTTCTGTACAGCTTCACAGATTTCTCCACAGGAACTGCCAGTAGCTATCAGGAGAGAGAAGATTTAAACAAAAGTGGACGTTATGCCTCAACGATCAAAGGGAAAAAGGCAGCAAATTCATCCAGATAAATCCACAAAACAGGGCCAGGGATCCAGCTCAGCAGCCCAGCACCTGCCTGGCAAGGTCCTGAATTCAACTCACAGACCAAAAACACACAAAAAACAAAAAACCCACAAATTTACAAGACAGAAGAGCAAATCTGCATCATGTTGAATTAACAACTCAGAAAATTTAAGACTTTGATTAAAAAAATCCAAAATAGTAGCTTATAAAGCAGAGAATAATTTTTAGTATTTTTAATACTGTTCCTTTTTCCTCCAATCAGATTCTATTGGTATATTTTAGATGTACACAAGGATCACACTCATCATAGAGAATTCATACCTATACATGACATGACAGGTATGATCCCTCTTTTCAAACCATTCCTCTCTTCAGCCCCTCCTACCCTTTCTATTCATAAAAGCTGTGTTTCCTTTTTTTCCTTCTTCTAATACGTTTTCTTAAGAAACCTAGGCTCTTGGGACTTAAAAATTCATCTCGTTTGCTAAAAGGAAACAGCCATAATCCTCTACCTTAGAGAAAACACGAAAAGGAATTTGTCTTCCTACATGGGCTTCAGAAAAAGATTAGCAGGAAAAGCCCTGCAGGGCAACGCGTGGCTCAGCAGCAAAGCACGAGGCTTGAATCCTCAGGACAAAAGAGAGGAAAACATTGTCTATGTTTTCCACGCTTATCCTATACATACACACAGATGCAAACCTAATTAAAACAGTAAAGCCATGTCAAGTTTATTAACTTTTAATCAGATTAACTCATGCTTTGAAAGCAAAGGAAAATACACATTGTATTTTTTTTTACTATCTTCTCAACGCAGAATGTATTCGCTTCAAAGTCATGACTTAATATACATTTTTGTTTTTCTCCAAGACAAGGTCTTGCTGCATAGCCTAGGCTGAGCTCAAAAGCTGACTGCAGGCCAGGCATGGAGGTGCACACCTGTAATCCCAGCACTCAGGAGGCAGAGGCAGGAGGGTCCTTGCAAGCTGGAGACTAGCCTGCCTAGAAAGTGAGCTTAAGACCAGCCTGATCTTCATAGTAAGACCCTGTCTCAAAAAAGACCAAAAGAAAAAACCTGGGTGCACAATCCAGGCTGATCTTGAACTCATAACCCTTGCAACTCCACCCGTGTGCTGGGATCATAGATCTGCGTAAATACAGATGGCTTACAGAAGGGTGTACAGTATGTTCAAAGTCTCACTCCTGTCTCTAAATCCTATTTCTACACTTTAAAGGCCAATCAATACACTACAGGACACACAGAATGCATATGCACATACATATTAAATATATAATATTTGTAATAAACTGTAGCACCCTATATCTACTGCTCCACAGTTTGATGTTTCTTTACTTAACAATGTATCTTAAAGATTATCCCAGACGAGGGCATAGAGAAATCTGATCCCAACAATTAGACTCTCACTTTCAAAACTACCAGTTCAGGGCCAGTGGTCCCAGGCTCCCCCTAACCACCCCCACCCCCACGGAGACAGCAATTAAGAAGACTGGGCACTTCGGGGCTGGGGAGATAGCTCTGTGGCACAAGTGCCTACCTAGCAAGTGCAAGGTCATGAGTTCGAACTCCAGTCCCACAAAAAAAAAAAAAAGACTGGGCATTGGGCGTGGTAGCGAGCACCTATAAACTCAGCTATAAAAAGGCAGATCATCTAGTAGTGAGACCCTGAACACCCTATAGACCCTTCCCTAAAAAATACAAAAAAAAAAACACACAAAAAACTACCAGTTCACAACCAGGTGTGGTGATGCATGCTTGTAATCCCAGTACCTGGGAAGCTGAGGCAGGAGGATTGCCGAAAATTTGAGGCCACCCTGGATTACGTAGTGAGAATCCTGTCTCAAAAAAAAAAAAAAAGAAAACCACAAAGACTGGCAATTCCCAGCCAATGAGCATGTAGGATGGCCTCAATCTTCTCCTACTACAAGCGGTGATGCAAGTTTCTGCTCTACAACTCTGTAGACATGTCCACGCGAACATACTTCTAGGCGACCCTGGGTCGGGAGTCCCTGGCAGCGCGAGTCCGTCAGCAAACACGTGACTGCCGTGGGCCTCCTCCGCACAAGGCTCTTCTCCTTTCCACCACTGACGCGCAGGAGCGCTTTACACACACGGGAAACGCGCTGTTTCAAACTGCTTCACCCCAGTTTATCCTCTGTTCCAGTAATTTTGATCACGCAAAAGCTTTATTTTAGTCAAGCTTAACCTTTTCTGGAAAATGTCACATAAACAGAAAACTTGAAAAAATAATGTAGCAACCCTCTACAGATTCCTCCCAAGAGGCTGCCAAGAAGGTCCCAGCCATTCTCAGCTCCTGGGGTTCAGGGTTTTGCCCGACCTTCAATTCCCACATATTTGTGTGGATTTCTAATTTTTTTTTTTTTTTTTTTTTTTTTTTTTTGGTGGAACCAGGGATTGAACTCAGGCCCTTGCTCTTGCCAGGCAAGCACTTATTCTATTGAGCTATCTCCCCAACCCTGTGTCTATTTCTGTTTAAAAGACACGAATCTGCAGTCAGTAGCAGCGTTTTCATTCCCATGTTTTAATGTCTGATTAAGTTAGACTTCTTTTCTCCCTTTCCTTTTTCTTTTTCTTTTCTTTTCTTTTTTTTGCAGAACCGGGGATCAAACTCAGGAGCTTGCACTTGCCAGGCAGGTACTTGTGCCCCTGAGCTATCTCCCCAGTCCCCTTTCCTTTTTCAATACTTTTGACTTCCACATAAGAATTTAGAATCCACTCTACTGGTCTTCCCAAACATCTCATGGGTATTTTTATATTTGAAAGCTGTCAAAACAACTGATTAATTTAGAGAAAACCATTATCTTTACATACATCAAACATTCCTTCTAAAACTGAACTTACAGCTCAGATTGTTGGCCCACGTCTATAATCCCAGCTCTCAGGAGGCTGAGGCAGAAAGATCACATTGAATTCAAGGCCACATGAGACTCTGTCTCAAAAAAAAAAAAAGGGGGGGGGG
>PVKN010009660.1:0-23490 GCA_004027915.1 Capromys pilorides
AGTTCCCTGACAGCCTTCCACCCCTGCAGCTTTTCAGTTACATCCAGTTAAAAATTTGCAGACCATAACGAATGTTTTTAGACAGCAAATAAAAGGAATGGTGCCCATGAATTTGTTTTAAACATTATTTTGCCAAAAATTTCCACAAATCTTTCTTGAAAAGGAGAAGAAATCACCAGATTTTTATTAATAATGTAGAGCTGTTTAGAATATTTTTCTTTGAACTCTCTCCCTGGCATCTTTTCATAAATTAAGCGTAAACTTTTTTTGACCTCATCACACATAATTAAATAGCCATTGAAAGGTTAAACCATCTCCAAAGTGATTCTGTATCTTAATCTCCATTCAGCAAAATTACACAGGAAGTTTGTTTCTGTTCTCAAGCAGGGTAATTATAAGAGACAGTAACATAATTTACAGTCTCAGACTGCTCCAATCTATTAGGCCATAATAACACACTTCTACCTAGTGGTATGCCCCCCATGAGTGTCTCTGCACTATATTTTGATTTGTAAATGATGATTGCCCTGTGATTGATTGATTGCGGTATTACATACTGAATTGATTTTTTTCTTAAATGAACTTTAGCTATTATATGTCTGTTTGAGCCTCTGTTGTACATAGTTTGTGGTTCTTGTGTTCAGCACTTACAAGTTGGTTGACAAAATAAACTTTCTCATAGCCTTCTCAGTAAAGATGGAGTGCTTCTGCACATCATAACTAGAGTGGTGCCTAGCTGCTAACAGATGTTAGCACACTACTAAACCACTTTAATCCTTGGAAAACTGAATGGAAATTCTTTAACAGTGACCACATAATCTAGTGGCTTATGGAGTAATGCTGAATATCATGTCTGGTGCTGTGTTAATGCTAATATATTGTTATTAAAGTCTCAACTCTTTCTGCCACTGGGATTTTAGCATCAAACTAAACAGTGGCTTCTTCAAGGGGCTTGGAAATGAACTGCTTACCACTAGCTGAAGGAAGAGTCATTGGTATCTTAATACAGGTGATGGTGATTTTACATGTTTTTGTTTTCCTAATAGCTCAGATCTGTAGCGAATTTAGGTTGTATGATTTCTCCATTTTTAGGGGCTAGATGGTACATGACAATAAATCCACTGACAGACCAGCTAGTGGTCTGTTACAATGCCAGTCCCACCCCAGCTCCCGTGTTCTCTGCCTTACATGTGTGTAGCTTGGCTTGGAAATGAACTCTGTGGCAACACAGTGGGCTCAGCCATGCACTGCTAGTGACTTTTACTTCAAATCATGCTTTGAAACATTTGAACAATTAAAAAAGTAAAAAAAGAAAGTAGAGGCTGAGCCAGTCATAATACATAAATAAATAAATAAATAAATAAATAAATAAATAAATAAATAAATAAATAAATAAAAATTTAAGGGCCGGCGAGATGGTTCAGCGGTCTAAAGCACCTGCTTAGGAAAATTTAGGAACTGGAAGGACCGCGGTTCAATCCCTGGCACCACATGCTGTGCCAGCCCCAGGGCAAGCTGAGCCAGCCATAATACAAAAAGAAAGAAAGAAAGAAAGTAGAGTGGGTTATGTACATAACCTGAGGACTAAGGGTGCTTCTTAGCCTTCCACTTTGAACAGTACTTGATCAGTGAGATCAGCCGATGGGCTGTGCTTTGATTTGAGAAAGTTGACTCAAAGACTGACAGCTCCCTCTTGAAGTGTACTTTGTTTGAAAACAAAGGGAAATTTTAAAGAGATTTGTATTCCCACTTCTTTCTTGAGTCTTGCTTTGTGTTTGTGTTTGCTGTGTGAACGCTCATCACCCAGAATTGGAATTGCAGCATGCTTTGTTCTATTTTTGAGAAGTTACAGCTGGCATCTGTACGCATGCCCACACTCACACACACTGGACTTCATGGGAGGGTGAGTGGAAGGGCAGGGTGCTCAACTTTTTAACGGTGAATTCTTCCTGTCAGGATTTGTGGCTTAGGTGTAGTAATTTTTTCAGGTTTCAGCTTTGACAGTAGGGGAGTCAAACTATTTAAAATGCGTTTCTTGGGCACAATGTTAGTGTAGAGCACGAGTCTAGTGGCATGAGACCCTGGGTTTAAATCCCAATCAGCATTCCACAGTAAGTACTTTTTTCAGGTGTAAACACAGTGCTCAAGTTACTTTCCAAAATAATTTTACATGTTGAATCTCTGATGTGGGCTTTTTCCTATTTATGATAGTAAATAATTTTTAAATGCCTGATTCATCATCATTAAAAACAAGGTTAGTTCCAAGCTATATTCCATGCCTTTTTGCAGTAGTGTTTCATAAATTGTCCTTCTGTTGCAGCCTCCCAGAATGCTGGGATTGCCAGCATGCGTCATTGTCATACTTTGTTGCAAGTTATGGTCAAGTAAAAAGGAAAAAGTTTTAAAAACTTTAAATTTTAAAAAAATTTTAAAAAACTTCAAAAAAAACTTTAAAAAAATTTGTCACCTTTTCTGGGCCAAGGAGATAGCTCAGTAGAATAAGTACTTGCCTGAAAAGCACAGGGTCCTGAGTTCAATCCCCAGCACCGCAAGATAGATAGATGGATGGATGGATGGATGGATGGATGACATTTTTGCCTTTTCCAAGTGATTTTTTTTTTTTTTTTCTTTTGGCGGAACCAGGGATCGAACTCAGGACCTTGGACTTGCCAGGCAGGGCACTTCTGAGTGGTTTTAATTTAGCAAAAATGATGTCAGTAGGAAGTGACTATCTTTCATTGCTCATTGTTTTATCCTGTGTCACAGCTGCTTTGTTTTCCTAGCAGCTAAATCGATGGACCAAATCCGTTTCATAATCATCTCCTTAGATCAAAAAATTATTGTAATATACTGGACCCGGACCTTGTTTAGAGTGCCATACCACACGCTGACAAATACTCTATTTAACTCAGTAAGTCCTCAGTGAGGCAGGTCATGATACTCTCTTCACCAGCAGGCTTCCCCTGCCTCAACCCTTAGTGGCTCAGTTTCCCCACTTGCACTCCAGCCATGTAAGGTCGCAAAAATGGAGCAATGCATTTAGTGCTGTGACCCTTTCTTAAATACTGAGGCCCAAGTATTGTCCACAAGACCTTTCTCTTACTGTTCATAATGGACTATAATTTGTATGTTTCCCTGGTACAAAGGTTTGGACCACCAGTGGTGCAAGCCGATCTAATCATTTTTATCAGGCCTTTTACTAGTACAAGTAAAAGCCACCCAATAGGACTGCACATACAGAGTGGTTCAATCTGGCAAGGATGCACAAATGTCACCCACAGTAGCACACCTAAAACCAGACTAGCTAAAATAGGCAAGAGTTTGAGGTTGCTGAGGCAGGCATCAGTAGGTGATGTTGTTGCTACTGCTGCTGCTGCTGCTGTTGCTTTAATCTCCCAGGTTATTTATGTGCAGCCAGGGTTGCAGATCACTGGGTAGTGTAGACAACAGGCAAAGAGCAAGAGAGAGCTCCTGCTCACTGAGTTAGACCACAGTTACAAAGGGGTCTACCACTGCCTCATCTTCAGGTGTGGTCGTATTGCAGGGATTTGTCTCTGGCCCTTGACTGGCTTTCATGGGACTCACCTTACCTACCCTAGTGCCCTTCTTCCAAGTATGTCATGTGTCCTAACATCTTTTCCCTGGGTGGTTGGCATACAGATTGACACCCCTTCAAAGGAGTACACAGTGGCCCCCTAAGAGCTGTGGGAATTTCCCTGTGGCCCTCAGTGTTGCCAGTAAGCTCTTTTGCACCTGATGGCAGCACCCAGGGACTCAAGCTGCTATTGCTCACCATCCAGAGGCAGGAGTTGTGGGGTACTGTCCTCTCCAGGTGCACTTGGAAGGATGGGGATCATTCCAAGTAAAAAAGACCACAGCCACCTTCCCAAGTCAGCAGTGGTGTGTCTTCTCATGAGCATATGGGGCCTTGGAGAGGAGACGTGTGAGATCTGGGTGGCCAGCCATCCTTCCCCGCAGACCTGCTGTCTCCAGTCCATGTCTTGCTGGCTACTTTCCCAGGAACACACTTGAGTCTTCTAGAACATGTGGGGCTATGATGGATCTGCCTCTGGCCGGCTGATTCTGCTGCAGCCCCAGTGGCCATTGTCTCTGTGGTCTGTCAGCTTGCTGTCCCTGCTGCACAGGCCTTGACATAAAGGACTTCAGGGCCAGTGGGAGTTTGGGACATAAAATTGTGCTTGCTGAGAACTTTGAATAGCTAAGTTTTTGAGACCATTCCTGACGCAGAAATTTTTTCCGTGGCCACTTTCCTTAATTAAATTCATATTCGGGTTGTTAGCTGGTGAGGGGGAAGGGAGGGCAGATGGGGGGGTGGCTTGTGTCCCAGGCCGTGGTTTCAGGCTCCTCAGGGAAAAGCAGGACAAGGAAGGTGACTTCCCAATATGACTCTGTAGATGAATTTGTATACTCCCTTCTGTGCCTGTTTTATTCTTTCCCTTATGTAAGAGTGTTTAGTTACCGGACAATCACCTTGAGATTTCATTCTCTGTATGCTGAGTAATAACAATGGCTGACACTTACATAGGGTTGCAGCGGTGTGACAAGCACTGTTCTGCCTGCTTCTGTTGACACACTCAATTCTCCCACAGCTGTAAGAGATGAGTGTGATTATTTTATGCATGTTGTGCGTAAGGGTTCTGAAGCACAGAGGGGTTAAATCTATTGCTTGGGGTCATAGGGCTGAAGCATGGTGACCCTGAGGGTTCTATTCAAGATTTTTTTCCTCTCTCTACCTTGCTGCATTCAGTGTGCCTTGTAGGTTTTAAAATAACTGGTCATACTGTCCACACTTTTTAAAAATTCCTTTTTTTTTTTTACTGAGCTATTTCCCCAGCCCCATAAAATTCCTTTTAATCTTTCAGTATAATGCCCAAAGTGTGCTTTAGATACTCTACAAGGTCACAGCTGTTTTAGAGTAAGAGTAGTTTTCCTAGTTTCTTGCTTTCTCTTAAGAGCATACATTCAGCGAGGCTGAGGCAGGAGGATTGGTGTGAGTTTGAGACTAGCCTGGGCTACAAAAGTGAGTTTAAGGCCAGCCTGAACTGCATAGTGAGACCCTGTCTCAAAAAGACCAAAAAAAAAAAAGCATACATTCAAAGTTTTCCTGAAATATCATGACCTGATATCCCAACAGACTTGAGTATGAAAACAAGTATGAGAATCTGGCAGTCTTCTCTTAGGCCAGATGTTAAAGAGATTTGCAAAAATGGGGATATTCTTTTTCTCATTGTTTTATTTACATTTTAGAAAATATAGAGTGTCATTAAAAATTAGGGTAATATATAACAGGTTTATTGACTTTTTTTTTCCGTGGTACCCAGCTTCAAATTCTGGACCTTGTGTTTACCAGGCAGGTACTTCTGCCACTGAACTATATCCCTGACCCTTTTATTGACTGACTGACTGACTGACTGACTTATTTATTTACTTTATTTATTTGTATTTTAGGAAAGGGTCTACAGGGTGTTCAGGATCTTACCACTAGATCAGACTGGTAGTGATCTGCCTCTTTATAGCCTCCTAAGAGCTGGGATTACATGGGTGCCCCGCCACACCCAGTCTCAGTTGCCATCTCAGCACGAATGTTGGACAGTCTCGGAACGTGGGCCCCAACCTAGACTTACCAGTTGAGAATCTGTGTTGCAGCAAGAGGCAAATTTTTTGCCCAGTGAAGGTCGCAAAGCATGCACAGAGGACATATGGCAGCAGTTCAGCAGCTCGGAACTTTGTGGGTCACTTTCCATCTGTAGTGTGCTAGAGAGTACTTTCTTCAGTGTCCAGGATCCAGGACTTGGGCAGATGGCACCTGCTTCAGGTCCTTCACACCATCGTCTAGCCAGGGGGCCCTATATCACAAGAGGTTTCCTACACTTGCTCATCAAAACAAGCAGCTACAGAGCAGTTTACAGCAGTGGTCCTCAAACTCATGTGCATCAGAATTGCCAGGGGCCGCTTGTTAAAGACTGGGTGCTGGGCCTGCTCTTGCCAGTTGCCATCCAGCAGATCTGCAATAAGGTCTGAGAATTTGCAGCTGTAGGAAGCTATGGGGTGATCTAATGCTGGTGCTTTGGGTGGGGCACCACACTTCAAGACCTTGAGAACCCATGTATTCCTAAGTGAACAACTGCCTGCTTCATGACTGTCCAGACTTAGGGCCCGGCACTCAGCATTGTGATCCATGTTTTGAGGAGTTGGGCTGTAAAATTTCGTTCATCCGTAGAGCCTTGTCTTTTGGGGGAGTACAATATACCTGGTTTATATAGTACTGCAGCATTACATCATTACACCATTACACTGAAGTGCTGCATGTAAGAGTTAACGCAAATTAAAGGAAATCACCCAGTTGGATTTCCTTTTTTTTTTTTTTTTTTTTTTCCTTTGTCTTTTCGAGACAGAGTCTTGCTATGCAGTTCAGGCTGGCCTTGAGCTCACTTTTGTAGCTCAGGCTGGTCTCAAACTTACACTGATCCTCCTGCCTCAGTCTCCCAAGTGCTGGGATTGCAGGCATGCGCCACCAAGCCCGGCTTTGGATTTCCTTTTGACCATTTCTTTGTTTTTGACATTGTACATACTCTACAATTCTTTTACTAATCTGGTCATAGGAACAGAACCTACTTAAATGAGAAATATCTATGTTCTGGTTGTGCATTGTTCAGGTATCTGAAGTCTCAAAATCAACCCCATCTGGAACTGTATAACAAGGCTGTGTCTTACAGAGACAAAAAAAAAGTTTATTAAGTATCTGAAAATTTTCAGATTTCTATTTTCCAGGATCTTTTGAAAAATAGAAAACATGATTTTTCATGTAAGTTACAAGTCATTTAGAACACTGCTATTCTCTTAAAACTGTGTTAGAACTGGGCCTCAGTTTCCTCAGTTTTGCACTAACTGCAAAATTACCACCAAACTTAAACAAGGAGACGTATCCTATCAAGGTCATCTGTCAGCATCTGCCTGCCAGCAGGGCCTTCACCCACTTGGTCACAGTGCTGCCCACCCTCAGAAACTGGTCCTGTTGAGCATAGGCCACAGCATTGCCATGTCCAGGTGAGAGCTAGTTGGAATCATCAGATTTTCTCTGCTCATGAGAGCCATAGAAACGTGCCCTGGTGTCTGTTCGCAGGTTTATAAACCCAGTGCTATCTGCTGTGTGCCTTCTAGTAGGGTTTGCTGAGCTAAACAGGTGTCTGACCAAAGGTGTGTAATCCTCGAGGATTATCTTCCCCTAAAAGCACCTGGTGGCCTCGAACTCACATAATGCGGGTGTGTGGGAGTTGAGACTGAGTAGTGAGACAACACGTAGACTTCTGTGTTTCAGGCTTGTCCTACAGTCTAGTCTGACGTGCTAGAAGGTGGAGTTGCACGAAGATGAAAGGTAGCTTCAGCCCGAGAGGCCTGATCCACGTCCCCGCCTTGCCTGCAGCCTACTCACGGTCTGCTCTACAATCTTGAATCATCCCTCATTTAAAAGGAGGGTATTTCCCTATAAATGATGTTTCTCCTGGCAATTATGCCAAGGGTCACGTAAATTTGGGAATTTGGCTCTGCAAAGACAGATTTGGAACTTTTTTAGGTAGCTCCTTATTAGAATGGATCTGTCTCCATGAAGACAGTTCTTTACCACTTTTTCTCTTTCAAGGGAGTTAATCATTTCAGACTTGGGGTATGAGGGCTAGTTGATATGAGAATTTACAAGATCACCCCTAACACAAGCACGGTACACTTGGCCCCAGGTGGCACAGTTTAGAAAGGCTTTCATAGACATCATGTTGTTCCCTTCCCTTCAACCAAACACCCTGATGAAATGTGTGGCCCCTGTGCCATTCCCCCCGCCTTAACCCCTGCCCACCGAGAAGTTCCAGCAAAGAAGCCAGTTTCTGCTTCTGCTAGGATCAGGAAAGCTGGTGTGGGGGTACGGACTGCACAGTTTTTAATTGCAAGGCCCCCACTCGGGTTAATGCGGGGAGGCAGCACCTCTGGCTCCCCAGCAATTTAGCGTGCCACAGCTCCCGGGATGTGTTCTTCATCCATCACTTACGTTTTCCCTCTGAAACAGCCAGGTTTCCCCAGGGTAGTTGAGGTTTTCTGGCTGAGAATATCTTGAATTGAGGGGAGGTATTAGAGAGCACCGTGGGAATCTGCTTACCAGGGGTGTGTTGTACTTGTTTCAGATGCTTAAGGATAGCACACCGACTTCCAAGATAAGTGCTTTTTATTTCCCTGCATCTTAGATCAATTGTTTGGAATATTTTTGGTAAGTTAAATTTAAGAGCTGTAATTTAAACTACCACGTCTATATACTTACTCGATAAGTAAAATGTTCCCACCAAAAGTTACTGTGTCAACAGACTGTATCATAATTATGCTTTTTTGTGGAATCTGGGATTGAACTCAGGCCCTTGCAGTTGCTAGGCAAATGCTTATTCTACTGAGCTATTTCCTTAGCCCCAAAATTATGCTTTGAAAAGCTTAAGAAAAGAGGAAGATACAAAGGGTGGCAATTTTCCCTTTTTTCTCTTTTCTTAGACTATCTTTTCTTTCTCTTTTTTCTTTTCCCTTTCTTTCATTTCCCTTCTCTTTTCTTTCTTTTCCTTTCTCTTCGTTTGTTTCTTTCCATTTGGTACAGGGTCTTCCTCTGCAGCTTGGACTCGCAATGACCTCCTGTTTTCAGCCTTCCATATCATTGGGATTGCAGGCATGCGCCACCATACCCGGCCTGAAGTTTTGTATTTAATGCCCTATGTTTTGAGGATTTTTTTTTTAAATCTGTGTGTGTGTGCGCGTGTGTGTGTGTGCGTGTGTGTGTTTTGATGATCTTGCTGATGATTACATTTGGTTCTGTCTCCCGCCTCTGCCTCTTCCCCAACCCCCATACACCACAGAGTAGACCTGAAACATGCTTCCTTTCTAAACATTAGAAATAGCAAGTGATTTCCCTTCCCTCGTAAGGCCTAAGAAATTGATCTGTGGTCCTTTTGGTGTTCTTGTGGGTTGCTTTTACATCCAAAACCTCCTTTGAGAGGGGATTCTGTGGACTTCCAGATGGTCTTGGCAGAAGTGTCCTTTCCTCACAGTGAGTGGTTCCAGTTCCCTTGATGATCTCATGAATCTGAGAAGAGAAACTCGCTGCAGGCCAAGTGGGGGGTGGGTGGCCTTGTGTGGTGCGAACTGTCACTTGAGCCATGAAAAGCTACCTGAAGGTTTTGCTCAGGGGTCAGATTTCCAACTTTCTCCAGTACCCAGGAAAGTGTTGGCAGTTCTTTGTTCCTCCTGGCCCCTGTTTACCCAAGGGAGATTGGGTGCCAGGGAAGACCAGTGAGCTCAGCATGCGAGTGCTTGGTGGGCTTGTCACACTGGATGTTGTTCCAGGATCCGTCACAGGCTGCAGTTTGTGTCCAAGGAATTGTCCCAGGAGACAGCCACTTATTACTATGGCAGGAATAGCTAGTGCCAACATGTTTTTGCCTAATGCCACCCAAGACCCCTGTTGCATGCTAGCTTGAGTGGCTTCCCCACTTAAGTTCAGGTGTTGATAAGGCACACGTGTGCCACCTCTGTGGCACCAAAACGCGAACAGCTGGATAAAACGAGGCTCTCTGGAATTCTGGTGCTGCTTCTTAGTCTTGAATAAGAACTCTGGGAAGGAAAGACAGAACAAAAGATTATGTGCTTCCTGGGTGAGGTCACCCCTCACAGTGGGGACAGCACAGACCACCCTCCAAACTTCTTATTTGTGCAGAATCTTTCTGCTAGGCTGAGAGGGGAGGAGGGGTTTCTGTTTCCTACTGGGGTTCAGATAAGAACCAGTGAAGGTCTAAGGATTTTCACAGTCGCTGCAGGGTGCTTCTAATTGTGGGATCTCATGGACAAAGGGAGAGAGTTCCTTCTCCACGGTTCTGTGGTTCTGTCCCCCAGGAGCACAGAGCTGGGGCCTCCAGCTGAGTACATTTCTCAGCATGTGCCAAGTGCTTAGGAGGCAGGTGACGGATGTGACAATTACCCGTGTTCTGAGGGGCTGCCTTCCTACTCTGGCAGGGGAGAGATCTTCTGTCTGACAGGACACAACAGGGCTGGCTCTGGCTCTGGCTCTGGTGCAGCACGGCACAACAGCCATCCATGTCAGCGTTCCTGACGCTGCTATCAAGAGCCCCTGCCTATAGCCAGGTGACTTGCCGCCATGGTTTGAGTATAAAATGTGGTGGTGCTTGTTGGCATTTAATCAAATACTTTGCAGTTAAACATGAATTAAAGAGTCAAGTCAAAAGACTCCAGTGAAAGCTAATGTTGAGCCTGTGCCTATTCTTTATAGTAGCATTCAGATTAAAGCCATGCGGATGTAAAAGGCAGTGATTACATCCCGGTAGCATTCAGCTTGGATTTCTTGTTCTATATTTCTGCATTATTCTCAGTGATTTTGAGAGGCAGGAAAATGCATCAGAGGCACTGATTTATCCTTGTAACACAAAAACTAAAATTGAGAAAATTCTTGAGAATGCAGCCATTTTGGAAATGCAGATAAAGAAGAAAATGCTGAAGATTTGGGTGGTTCACGGAGCAGCATGATTTTGTAATTGCTGCCACCTACTGTATGTGGCTGATGTTTGTTTAAGTTTAGGAAGTTCATGAAGGTGAGGCTGTTGAAATAGATAATTAGAGCAAGGTAGACATCATTAGCTTACAGCATTTCTTCTCTGCTCGTAAGTGGCTCTTAATTACCGAGACAGCCGCCAGCTTTCATTCATTTCCTTCAAGTGGGTTTAAAGTTTTCCTCATTTCAAAGTTTCTTTGCCAAGGAGCCTTCACAGTAACACTGCAGAGTGTGTTCAAAAGCTTAATGTGCTTGAGCTTTTTAGAGTATACAAGAAATAATTTGATTTAAGGAGCTTTTGTTTTGTGTGTGTGTGTGTGTGTGTTGTTGTTGTTTTTTTTAAATTTGTATGAGTAGCATTCTGGGGTTGGATTATAAATTAATTTCCATGAAAGAGGTGAAAATAGAGCTAGCGGAGCTGACATGAATTGCAGCAGTTGACTTAAAAGACATTCCTTTATTAGTCCTAAAACAGATTTTCAGATCACCCAGCTAGTTAAAGCTAACAGGCCGTACAGACTCTGAGCCCAGCGAGGCCCTTCTCTTTTATTAAGACCCAGCTGTCAAAGGGTCGTTAGGTCCTTCCTGTGGAAAACAACTTGTCCATTAATGTTTGGGGTGGTCCCTCGACAGGACTTCTGAGTAAGTGCCTGACATTGAGCTTTTGAAAGACTTTAAAGCTGGTAGGAGACGGATGTTGAGATTTACCAGGAGCAATGTCTTCAATCTCAGTTTTCAGGCTTTGTTAATTACACCATGATGTTAAATACACCAGTGTGTATGGTTGGGAGGCCGCAGCTATCTGTGTTAACCGACTTACGGTGCTTCTAGAAAGATGCGAGAGCATTTGCTTCCTGAAGATCTAGTGACTTACTGGGAAAAGGATTCACACATAAAAAGATAGGCCCCATCAGAGTGCTGTTCCAGCCTTGTTGCTGCTGCCTGTACTCCAGCAGCTCCTGTTCCTAGCTCTGGAAACACCTGAGTAAGTGCAGGCTTTTGCTTTTTCTACCCTAGGCTACTTGCTTTCTAGAAGAGAAGGCCAAGCAGGGTCCCCTGAAAAGCCACTCTCTGATCTGGGCCGCCTCTCCTACCTGGCCTATTGGAAGAGTGTCATCTTAGAATACCTCTGCCACCACCATGAGAGGCACATCAGCATCAAGGCGATTAGCAGAGCTACGGGCATGTGCCCCCACGACATTGCCACCACTCTGCAGCACCTCCACATGATTGACAAGAGAGATGGCAGGTGAGCTCCTGGGCCCTGGGCGGTGCTGCCGTCACCCAAGCATCTCCCACCAGAGCGGGTCCCCGGAGATTCAGCGCATGTGTTCCACTTGTAGAGAGGAGGTCCCTTACTGGTATTTTCAAAACCATTCTCCTAAAAAGAAAGCAGCAAATGATACTCTTTGGCTTGTTGTATTTCCCTTTGCTGTGCCCTTTCACTCTGTGCTTTCTGATTTTTCCTAACCTGGGCAGTGTTAGCACCAGCATGTGTCAGTGTGTGAAGGTGAAATGTAACTGCAGCTTTTGATGGCACTGTGTTCTGCCCTATCACGTTACAGATTTGTCATCATTAGAAGAGAAAAGTTGATCTTGGACCACATGGAAAAGCTGAAGTCCTGTTCCCGGGTCAATGAACTTGATCCAGAGTGTCTGCGGTGGACGCCAATTTTAATTTCTAATGTTGCAGTTTCTGAAGAAGAGCGAGAAGCTGAAAAAGAGGTAGCAATTGGCTTCTTTATCCTAAATTGTGTAACTTCAAGCTTAGAAAGCTCTTCAGCAAAGAAAGTCATTAATGTCATTGTCAAAGTCTTGCTTATGTGTACAGTGCTTGTGAAATGATATGGCACTAATTTATCGTAACTGAGGTTGCATGGCAAGACATGATAATTTTATTGAATTGAGTATGAAAAATGAAACATTTATCATTGATCACAAAGCAGCATTTTTCACTCCCGACAGCATGTAATCAGATCAGATTTGGTGCTGAGCTCCGAGGCTGCAGTGTCAATCGATTCTTTGTGTTTATGAACTTGCTTAAAGTGCTCCGTGCCAGTGAGCATGTAATGGAGTGATAAAGGACTCAAATCAATTAACTGCATCATTTATACTGCTAAATATCCCATGAAACCCAATCTCCTTTGATTTGTTATCCTAACTGATACAAAGGGGTCCTTAGATGGTGTCGCTGGGATTTGCGTGGCTGACTGGCCATCCTGATGCGCGCTCACTTAGAGACCCTTTGCCGCTGATCTCCAGAGGCTCTGGTTGTGGCGCTCCCTCTCACTGACCACCATGTCTACCCTCCCTCTTAGGCTGAGCGGCTGATGGAACAAGCTAGCTGCTGGGAGAAGGAAGAGCAAGAAATCCTGTCAACTAGAGCGAACAGTAGGCAATCACCTGCAAAAGTACAATCGAAAAACAAATATTTGCATTCCCCGGAGAGCCGGCCAGGGACAGGGGAGCGAGGGCAGTTGATGGAACTGGCTAAAGAGAGCAGTGAGGAAGAGGAAGAAGAAGAGGAGGAGGAGGAAGAAGAGGAAGAGGAGGAAGAAGAAGAGGAAGAGGATGATGAAGAGGAGGAAGAAAATATTCAGAGCTCTCCTCCACGATTGACTAAGCCACAGTCCGTTGCCATAAAGAGAAAGGTATGTTTCTGTTTAGATTTTCACTGAGTCTCTCAGGTCGTCATTGCTAACACTGTTAATATCTGTACTTTCTGTACTTTCGACGCTGTCCATGTGCACACAGCCCCAGTGATCAGATGTCACAATTGTTTACCTTACAGTCACGATTATGTTTACTGATGGCCACAGCAGGAAGCCAGGGACCGACCTGCTTCCTAGTCTAGTAGCCACTGCCACCTGCTGGTCTGCAGGAGTAGAGTAAGCGACAAATGAGAATTGAGTGTCCCCAGAAAGCTCTTAACTGACCACCCTCTGACCCCTCAGGAGACTTAGCCAGAGTCACTGAAAAATCAGTGTTGTGCTGCTGTTTCTTTCTCTTCTTCGCATGGCATTGTCACAAATGTTACTGCAATTCTTCCAATTTTAGTAACCTGCTGGCTTCTCTGAATTACACCATCTTATTTGCACTGATACAGAAAGTAAACAGTCGATTTTTTTTTTCCTTTAGGTGATTTCTTCCCCATCTCTGTTATCTTTGTCCTGCATCTGTCTGTAACTTGAAGTAAAGCCAGTTATTGTTAGTGTACCAAGCGGAGGAAATGCAGTAAGAGACTTGCGGGCCCACCCCCAGCTCCGGGCACCTTCTTTGGGCCTGGCAGTTAAAGGAAAGGAAGCTTTGGAGACAGGAGAAAAGAGAATGTCCCACGACATTCTGACATCTTTTAAATTCTTCCGAGAAAAAGAACCACGTGTTCTGCGTGTAGTGGGAAGAGCTTGTCCTCCACACATCGAAAGACAGAATCAGGGCCGGCGAGATGGCTCAGTGGTCTAAAGTGCCTGCCTAGGAAAGCTTAGGCAACCACAGGGACCGTGGATTGATCCCTGGCACCACATGCTGTGCCAGCCCCACCCCCAAGGCAGGCTGAGTGGACCATAACACAAATAAATAAATGAGGTTTAAAAAAAATAAAATATAAATAACAACAACAACAAAAAAGAATCATCTCAGGCATGACATGGACTATAGCTATCTAAATGGACTCCAACTAAGGAAACGCATTTTGTTATGTTGGCTACACTCAAGGTTTGGGGAAATTCTATCTTAGGAAGGGCAAGCAGACAAAGAAAGTTAATAACCACAAATGTCAGATTGGAGAATATGCCTCACAGGCCTATCTGTGTTCTTCAAAAATATTCAGAAGTAATCCCAGCATGTGGGAGGCTAAGGCAGGAGGATCAGTGTGAGTTCCAGACCAGCTTGGGCTACAAAAGTGAGCTCAAGGCCAGCCTGAACTGCATAGTGAGACCCTGTCTCAAAAAGACAAAAAAAAAAGAAAAGAAAAGATGTTGAAGACAGAGGTCTGAATCTTAAAAAAAAAAATTCAGAAGACTGAAAAGATAGGGGGCTTTCCGACTAGCTCAGTTGTTTAAAACACTCCCTGAGCAAACACAGGTGCAGGGGGACTGCTGTTCGATTCCCAGCTCCACAAGCCTTAAGAGACCCACTCTTAAGGCAGCCTAGATTAGCCCCCCCCCCCCCCCCGCAAAAAAAAATAAAGCGTAATAATTTTTAGATACATCTATCTACCAGGAGGCTTATACCCCAACCCCAATGCTAAGGATGGTTCCCAGAACCTTGACACTGAGCTACATCCTTGGCACAGTCCTGGCTGGGCTTGAGTCAATGATCCTCCTGTCTCAGCCTTCTAGAGTGCTGGGATCGTAGGCAGAGGCCCCAGGACTGGCTTGCACTGGATATCGAACCCAAGGTGTTGTCCATGGTAGGCTGGTACTCCACCACCAAGCCACACCCACAGCCCTTCTTTGCAGTGCATTCCCAACAGTTTGGGCACTCAGTGGCAGATTGCATTTTAGCAAGAGATCTGCTACTCCTTCAATGGAGGTTTTTTATCATTAAATACTTTTTTACTTGCAAAAACTATTTTATCATTATAATTGTAGTCATTTGTGCCACCCTTTTAGTACTAACAGAAAAAGCATTTGTGTCTTAGGTAAAGTAGGAGCACTTCCATTTCTTTCACCACCACCCCTTTTCTTTTAGGGTGCGTGTGGTTAAACCTAGGTTGTTCAGGCTGAGCTACATCTCCAGCCTTTTTAAAAAATTTTCAGTCTCTTAAACTGCCTGGGCTGCGCTCAGACTTGGCAGCCCTTCTGCCTCCACCCTCAGAACGCTGGGATCGCTGAGGTGTGCGACCACTGTCCCCAGGGCTAGGGAGCGAACCCAGGGCCTTCACTGAGTTGCATCCAGCCTTTTGTCTTTTTCATTAAATTTTTATTATCATTGTTACGTATTTGAAGAGCATAGTCATTACATTCTGCATGAGTTTGCGTTTTGTTTTGTTTTGAGATAGGATCTCGTCGAGCTGCCAAGGCTGGGCTCGAGCTGTGATCCTCCTGCCTCAGCCGACTACAGTGCTGAATTACAGGCATGCACCATACATGACCTCTTTTAACTCTTTAAGACGCCATCCGTATTAAACTGTTTTGCAAAATTAAAATTTCCCCACATCTCAACAGCCAGTAACCACAAAGTTCTGTTGAGTTTTTAAGCAGTAGAAAAATACTTTCTTCAAACTCTCTCGTGCCCCTTTTCATAGTTCCAGAAGTTCCTGTGGAATGCGCCGAGCAGGCCAGTCGTGTACACTGTCGAGCAGGCTAGACGCACTGCGCCTTGCACGTAGTGTACCTCCCTTCAACAGCTTTTGAGAAGTAAATGAATGACCCAGTGGCTAGTAAATTACTGCAACACTTAACAATCATCAGACTGTGTGATGACCTTACAATGTCTATTGTGTGTAGGATATTGAAACCAGCAAGTGCCACTTGGAGCATAAATGCTAGGAAAGCAAAGCTTAGCTTTTAAAATCTCTAGTCAAGCTGCTAGGCCATTCGCTCTTGAAGCATCTGCTTGAGCAAACAACTGTTGTATTTGGAAAACACTTGCCTGTGTAGTTGGAGCCCGAGAGGGATGTTAAACATCAAATGGAAGGTTAAGTACAAAGGCGCCCGGCAGCCTTTCCATGTGAGATGCTCAGCCGCGCCTTCAGCGCATGTCTGCTGCATGTCGACTTGGCCGTTTAATTTCTCATGAGCTCTGATGTCCTGCATTTGGAATTAATTTCAGAGGCCTTTTGTAGTAAAGAAGAAAAGAGGTCGTAAACGCAGGAGGATCAACAGCAGTGTAACAACTGAGACCATTTCGGAGACGACAGAAGTCCTGAATGAGCCCTTTGACCACTCAGATGAAGAGAGGCCAATGCCGCAGCTGGAGCCTACCTGTGAGCTGGAAGTGGAGGAGGAGAGCCGGAAGCCAGTCCTGAGGAAAACGTTCCAGCATCAGCCTGGGAAGAAGAGGCAGACGGAGCTAGAGGAAGGAAAAGACAATCATTGCTTTAAGAACGCTGACCCCTGCAGAAGTAAGTAGTTGTCATCCTGACAGTGCAGGACTTGCTCCTGTCTCAGCAGCCCCTGTGAGGGTGTGCCAGTGCGGGCCAGTGCACGTGACAGAAGGGCCCTTTATTCGTAAGAGCCTGTCTTTTATTCTGGGAAGACCAGAACTTCCCTCTAGGTGTGTTCAGCTTTGCAGAAATTGGCAATCACCAAAAACTTGTGAGGTTCCTGTTATAAACCTGCTGCATTTGCACTTATCATTGTTAATATGATGTTTTTAACACTTTAGAGAAGATATGCAAAAGAGTTACAGTTGTTTGAAATGGAATTTCTATATTTAGGTTTTTGAGGTATATCCAAATTGATTTCCAAGTGGCTATGCTAGTTTACATACCTATCAAAGAAGTCTCAGTAAGAAACAAATTACAGGTTGGGCATGGTAGCACATGCCTGCAGTCCCAGCACTTGGGAGGCAGAGGCAGGAGGATTGCTTGCAAGTCTGAGGCTAGCCTGGGCTACGTAGCAAAGTCCTACTAGTGACAAAAAATAAATTTAAAAAAATAAATAAATTAGCGTTTTTTAAAAAGGGGGGGAACATTGGCTATAATACATACTCTTCTTTTCACATAACAATATCTTGAGAATCAGGCCTATCTATGTTAGGATCAGTGTGTGCACTGCATGTTGTAGTTCTTTATCGTGAAAGATAAACACTAGGAAAGCAGTAGTGCAACTTAATCATCAGTAGTAGGGAACACGGGATAAGAATCCTCTGAACTCACCGGTACCCTTAGGACAACAGAGAAATAAGGAAAGTCATTTCCCTTGTAAGTTCCCTCCTCAGCCTATGAATTGTCCCTGGTGCCCTGTTGAGAAGCACCCGTTCTTGGTCTGTCAGTCCCAGCAGAATTATGAAGATTTATCAGTCTCTACCCTTCCACTGAAATGAGTCTACTCAGAACTTGTTCTGGTTTGGGAGATGGGCTACCTCATTTTGCTGGGAACCACAGTTCTGCTCTTATATTTGAAAAACCAGTTTTAAGAACACCTCTGTTTGGGAGGCTGAGGCAGGAAGATCGGTGTGAGTTCAAGACCAGCCAAGAACACCTCTAGCATCATTAACTCTAGTTAACAACAATGTGTAGCCACAGACAGTAGTTGCCAAGGGAGTGACATTTTACTCTGGCTATATAGAAACCACGCCTTGTTCTTTGTTTTTTTTTTGTTTTTTTTTTAAATGAATGAACAAGGACAAACTTGAGATATGGGGGGGGCAAGGTTCACTGCTTGCCTATCATCTTTAGAGCCTATAGGTGAATTATCATTACCCCTCTCCACTTTCTGCTCCACTTTAGAAATTCTCTATGGCCACATATTTAATTCCTTTCAGGATTCTCTCCTTAATTCAAAATAATTATCTGGAAACTCATCTCCTAGTTTAGAGAAGTATTTCTGTGAAAGCTGGTAGACCAGTAGCTTCAGAACATTGAATCTGGGGCCACTGTCATGGCTGTTACTTTGTATTATGAATAGAAAGGAAACAACCTAAACCTCTTAAGATGACAGGTAATTCAGGCCTAGGACTTGGCATGGTTGATGGACCGTTCTATGCAACCTGCGTTCTTTTCAGTCAGTCAGTTTGAATGTAAACTTGCAGATAAGTATATGTGTGATGCTTTTGTTACACAAGTGGAGTTCCCTGGTATGCACTGATTGGATTGGCAATCTTAGCAATAACTTCATTCTACAATAAGGAGATACAGATATATATAGATGTCTATGTATGTATTATTCCCCAAAATTATTTTATTTAGGGTTTTCGGTTTTTATGTGTGTTTTCAGGACTGGTAATTCAGCCCCAAGCATTTCCACCTATTATTACACAGGAGCTCTACTTCTGAGCTGTATTCCCCCAGCCCTTTTTATTTTGAGAGATCTCATTAAGTTGACCAGGATGGACTCAAATTTACCAGTGCTCCTGCCTCTGCCTCTCAAGTAGCTGGGATTATAGGCTTGTCCCACTATACACAGCCATAGTGGGATTTTTAATAAGGTCATCATTCCTATTTATAAAGATTTTCTTTTAAATTGACCAGTGACTCTAGGAATTTAGTATGGTTCTAACCTTCATGGGTGTTAAGGCATGGATATTTTGAAGTGTATATTTATATAGCATTTGCTCATATGTATATGACCCAACATGTTTATTCACATAGATGAGGAGCAGAGAGAGAGAAATAAGGGTTACCTGAGACAACTTTACAGTTGTTGTTTCTCACTGTCTTATTATAAATACTACCATTGAGCAGCAAATTCATCCAAAGTACAGTGTGGGTAAAAAAAAGTACAATGTCAATAAAAGTAGCCCTGAAACACCGCCTGAGCTTGACTGCTCGGGAGTTTCATGGCCCTTTATGCTGTGCATGTGTTATGCAGACATGGCGATAGCACGTGCTTGTGTCTGTGGATCTAGTTACCCAGATGCTTTAGAGGAATGCCATTTATTTTATGCCAGAAAACAAAAATTCAAGCATTCACATCATAGTAAATAATAGGAGATCCTTTGAATCCAGTAGGTGTCCACAAAGAGAAGTTCAGTTACTCGAGGTAGATACAGGAGTTGGGCTTCTAGTCCTTCTTCCAGTACAGTGATGACTTAGATATATGAGCTTTGATCCCTTTCACCGTATTTGTTTATTTGTAGGTGTTCAAAGTAATTTTTTTTTAATTGTAGGAACTCTAGGCATTTGCATCAGAGCATGTCTTTCATTTATTTATTCTTTTCTTTTGTCTTTTTGAGACAGGGTCTCACTATGCATTTCATGCTGGCCATGAGCTCACTTTCGTAGTCCAGGCTGATCTCGAACTTGCACTAATCTTCCTGCCTCAGCCTCCAGGCTTACAGGTGTGCACCACCATGCCCGGCAGAGCATGCCTTATTTGTTAAGCTCAAATACTTTTCCCAGGCCTAGGCCACTTACTTGATTTATGCCCCAGGTTGGTCTTGATCATCCTATGGTCTGCTTCTGCCAAGCTAAACTGAGAGCGGTGCTCACTAGTGAATTTAGAGGAACGGTCAAGTTGTCTGTTCCGCCTTCTCACTTTGCTTTCTTCCCCTTCCCCATCTCTTCACTAAGACAATACAGATGACGATGCAAATAACTTGAAAGAAGGCAGCAAAGACAATCCCGAACCTCTGAAGTGCAAGCAAGCCTGGCCAAAAGGAACCAAGCGGAGTCTCTCTAAGTGGAGGCAGAGCAGAGAGCGGAAGACCGGCTTTAAGCTGAACTTATACACCCCACCAGAAACACCCATGGAGCCCGATGAGCAGGGCACAGTGGAGGAGCAGAGGGAGATTTCCGAAGAGAAAAGCAGCCCCACTCTCGTGGAGATGGAGCAGGAGATGAAGGAGACCGCAGAAGCCCTGCAGCCTCGGGATGGAAACGGAAGGGAAGAATCGTGTGCACCTGGGAGCCCATGTAAATCACCCAGCAAGAAGCAGGATGATCTCATCAAACCGGAGGAGGAAGAAGACGAGGAGGAGGAGGAGGAGGAAGAGGAGGAGGAAGAGGAGGAGGAGGAAGAGGAAGGGACTGTGGACAAAGACTCAGATGGTGCTAAAAGTCAGGAAAAAGAGGAACCAGAAATTTCTTTGGCAAAAGAAGACCAAGTGCATCTGGATGATCACGAAGAGGAGGAGGAGGAGGAGGAGGAGCCGTTGCACAACGAGGACCATGACGCTGATGATGAGGATGACAGTCACATGGAGTCCACTGGAGCAGAGAAAGAAGAACTCCCAAGAGAGGCCTTCAAAGAAGTGCTCGAAAATCAGGAGGCTTTTTTAGACCTTAGTGTTCAGCCCAGTTACTCGAACCCAGAGGTCCTGATGGACTGTGGTGTTGACGTTGCAGCTTCTTCATGTCACAGCGAGCCTAAGGAACTTGCTGGAGACACCGAAGCGGCACCTGAGTCTGATGAGGAGCCCCCAGCAGAGCGGGCTGAGAAGCAGGACCAAAAGAACAGCGAGGAAGTAGATCCGGAGTTCAAAGAGGGAAGCGCGACAACCATGGAGATCGACTCAGAGACCGTGCAGGCAGTTCAGTCCTTGACCCAGGAGAACACGGAGCAGGAGGACACCTTTCAGGACTGTGCAGAGACGCAGGAGGCCTGTAGGAGCCTACAGAGCTACACCCATGCAGACCAAAGTCCACAGATCGCCACAGCGCTGGACGATTGCCAGCAGTCAGACCATAGCAGCCCGGTTTCATCTGTCCACTCCCATCCCAGCCAGTCAGTCCGTTCTGTCAGCAGTCCGAGTGTCCCCGCCATGGAGAACAGCTATGCCCAAATCAGCCCTGATCAGAGCGCCATCTCAGTGCCATCCTTACAGAACATGGAAACCAGTCCAATGATGGATGTCCCGTCCGTTTCCGATCACTCACAGCAAGTCGTGGACAGCGGATTTAGTGACCTGGGCAGCATTGAGAGCACAACAGAGAACTATGAAAACCCGAGCAGCTATGATTCTACCATGGGCGGCAGCATTTGTGGAAATAGCTCCTCCCAGAACAGCTGCTCCTACAGCAACCTCACCTCTAGCAACCTGACCCAGAGCAGCTGCGCCGTCACGCAGCAGATGTCCAACATCAGCGGGAGCTGCAGCATGCTGCAGCAGACCAGCATCAGCTCTCCCCCGCCCTGCAGCGTCAAGTCTCCTCAGGGCTGTGTCGGGGAGAGGCCCCCGAGCAGCAGCCAGCAGCTGGCGCAGTGCAGCATGGCCGCCAACTTCTCCCCGCCCATGCAACTGGCCGACATCCCTGAGACGGGCAACGCCAACATTGGCTTATATGAGCGAATGGGGCAAAGTGATTTTGGGGCTGGGCACTACCCACAGCCATCTGCCACCTTCAGCCTTGCCAAACTGCAGCAGTTAACTAATACACTTATTGATCATTCATTGCCTTACAGCCATTCCGCTGCTGTGACTTCCTATGCAAACAGTGCCTCTTTGTCTACACCATTAAGCAACACAGGGCTTGTTCAGCTTTCTCAGTCTCCACACTCTGTCCCCGGGGGACCCCAAGCACAAGCTACTATGACCCCACCCCCCAATCTGACTCCTCCTCCAATGAATTTGCCACCGCCACTTTTGCAGCGGAACATGGCTGCATCGAACATTGGCATCTCCCACAGCCAAAGACTGCAAACCCAGATCGCCAGCAAGGGCCACATCTCTATGAGAACCAAGTCGGCATCTCTGTCACCAGCCTCGGCCACCCATCAGTCACAAATCTATGGGAGATCCCAGACCGTAGCCATGCAGGGCCCTGCACGGACCTTAACCATGCAGCGAGGCATGAACATGAGTGTGAACCTGATGCCAGCCCCAGCCTACAACGTCAACTCCGTGAACATGAACATGAACACTCTGAATGCCATGAATGGGTACAGCATGTCTCAGCCAATGATGAACAGTGGCTACCACAGCAACCATGGCTACATGAACCAGACACCCCAGTACCCCATGCAAATGCAGATGGGCATGATGGGCACCCAGCCATATGCCCAGCAGCCAATGCAGACCCCGCCCCACAGCAACATGATGTACACGGCCCCAGGACATCATGGCTACATGAACACAGGCATGTCCAAGCAATCTCTCAATGGGTCCTACATGAGGAGGTAGGCGACCTGGGCGGTCCTAGGACCCCCCTGGGCGTCACTCTCGGACTGATCTGCACAAATACCTATGAAGAGTACGATTTCAAAACCAGCAATTGGTGTGAATGCAAAAACATTTGTTGGCACCATTTATTTAAAAAAAAAAAAAGCTGTATGCAGCAGAAAGCCTTATACAAGTTGGGTTTTTTTCTTTTTCTTTTTTTCTTTCTTTCTTTTTTTTTTTTTTCCTTTTTCTTTTTTGGTACCTTGGTTTCTGTTGCTTTTATATGAAATCCTAGGAAAAGGAAGGCCTCTCTTTGGACTACAGTTCGGAGGCAGTCACTTGCGTGCCTGCTTCCCTTAAAATCATGTGGATGTCAAACTCCCCAAATTACCTGTTTTAATATTGACCCTAGAGCTTTTTTTCCCCTGCCCATCCACTCCATGTAAATGCCTTTAGCATTTCAGTTATTGTATATTTTGTTTAAGGTGACACTTCAGCATGCCGCTAATGTCTTTGTTAGTGACAGTGCATTTTGTAGTACTGTACAAGTGTTGTGCTAACAGTAAGCCATTTCTTAAGTTTTTTGCCTTGATTAGGGTACCCTAATTTGAGGGTTAAAAAAAAAAACTATATTTTTGTTAATTATAAAACTGTAAAGAGCTATAAAAGCTATTCCCATTTGGTTAGTCAAAAGGGTTTTATTGCTAACTGTTTGGTGTAAAGTCGAGACCCTTTTCCATTTTGGTGACAGATTTCTTTGGGGAAAAAGGCAGCTTTCTGTTTTATAAATGCAGACTTCTGTTTATTGAATGAAGCATATCTCAGTGTTTATCTGTCAGGTTTTGAAACATTTCATATATGTCCAAATACTTGGCAGGATTTAAAAAAAAATAGTGAATTTGGTGTAAAGTTGCTATTTTATGGAAATGCCTCTAACTTTACATTTTCATTCCATCTGTAGATTTTTCTATCTTTATAAAATATTGGAGTTATTTTTTAAGGAAAAATAGAGAAGTAGCTTGTGAATAGCTCAAACTAAGCTTACAAATCGCATGTAAAAAAGCAAAAAGTTATTTGTGTCTGTTTATATTGCTTCCTTTTTTGTAGCCTTTGTACCTGTACAGGGTGACAGTAAGGGCCAAGCAGGAGAGGCGTAATCCTTGTATAAAATAGGA
>PVKN010009661.1:0-23491 GCA_004027915.1 Capromys pilorides
GGCCTTGAGCTCACTTTTGTAGCCCAGGCTGGTCTTGAATTCACACCGATCCTCCTGCCACAGCCTCCCAAGTGCTGGGATTACAGGCATGTGCTACCACGCCCGGCTCTTCTGGATGATTTTTAAAAAGATTCAAATCTAATTTTTGACATTAGATTCTGGCTTCCTTTCTTGATGCTGGCAGTATTATGATTGGCAAATGGGGCTTGTGCGTGGTAAGGACCCACTACCAGTTTTTTGACCTAGCAAAACACATGGGTTTCTGCCACTCAGGGCTTCTGCTGGAATCTGCCCCATTCTCTCTGTCCTCTCTTGGTTGTGCGGATGGCAGCCAGGATTAATTCCATCTTCTGTCCTCACACCCTGCCTGAGCCCACCTTCAGGGAGAGAGGCCATTGTGGAAATAGTGAGCAGTGTTTTGGTCAAAGGAATGTTCTTCTGATTAAAGCACTCTTTGATAAGTAAGGGTTATAAAAGACTGGAATGCAACAGCTAGCGGTTGGATGACTACTTCTGGAATAGGTAATGATGAAAACAGAATCCCATCTGTTCTGGAAGTAGGAGAATACAACTGAGTTTGACTTGGTATTTTGAGACCCTCACTTTTCTGGGGTTCGTTTTCGTGAGTTCCTGAACCAGGACACATCAGAGAGCAGTGCCATCTGTGGATAATAGCCCTTCCCTCCAGTGCACTAAGCCAGGGATGGATCTAGAATTTCCACAAACTGTTTCCATTATTTAGAGACCCGGGAATGCTAGACTGTAGACATGTAAGAAGCTCCAGGGTGCCGGATGAAGACTTTCACGTTGGAAATCCAGGAGCATGACTTTCCTATTAAAATTAACACTAATGACTTAAAAATAATTTGTTGAAGTAAAATGAATATATAATAATTGTTTCAAATTTTTAAAAAAATATTTATTTGATACAGAGTCTAGCCACATACTTCAGACTCATAGCGATCCTCCTGTCTCAGCCTCCCCAGCCCTGGGATTACAGGCATGCACCACCACGCCCCAGGTTCAGTTCTGGGGCCAGCAAGACATGTAGTGACAGGGATCGAACTTGGGTTCTTGTGCTTGCCAGGCATCTAGGCTACTGAGCTATCTCCCCAGGCCACACAGAATGATTCTTGACTTCAGCTATACATCATTATCATCTGCTTTGTTTTGTTCTTAAAGATGAATGCTTCAGACATGAGCCAGCCACAGGTGTCTATGAAAGGAACTCTAAAATTTATGTTTTCATCCAGTCCTTGAGATATTGTCTTGAAGCTGCTGGTGGAGGTACTTTGACAGTAACTAGCCTATTAAAATCTATTTAAATGTCTATGTATCTGAGACATCCCTCTGTCCCTCTACTCACCTACCCTCCTATTTATCCATCCATCATCCATCTTTCATGCATTCACTCCTTCCTCCCTCTCCTTCCTCCCTCCGTCATCTGCCCACCCACCCATCCATCCATTATCCATCTATCCATTATCTACCCACCCACCTACCCATCCACCTGTTGTCTGTCACCCACTGATGAAATGCAGTGAATTCTCTCTGTGCCAGGCAGTCTTGGGCTCTGAAGACAGTAGTGAACCAAAAGACTAAGGCAGGCAAACAATGGGATTGGATTTTTTTACTGGTCAAAGAGATGATGAGAGAGATGAACAACTAAAAACACACAATATCAGATTATGGTATGCACTGAAGAAGAAAAAAAAATTAGGAAGATGGCCCAAGTGTTGGGTTAGGTCAGAATTCAGGAGAGAGTGCTTGAAGAGTGCAGTCTTTGAACCTGCTCTGAAGGCAGTACGGGGACAGCTGTGCAGCTCTGGAAGGGCAAGCAGCTGGCTTGGGAGGCATTACGTGGGTGCAGAGCCGGCCTGTTCCTTCCAGGGGCTGCCGGAGCTGGACTGCGGGCCCGCAGGTCCCGGGGTGTGCCTGCCAGCCCCTCACGCCATCTCCTCTTTCCCCTCCAGAACACTACAGCTACACATCCTCCAGCCTCAGCTCTGCTCTGCCTCTTCCTGCAGCACACACCTCCTTGCCAGCTCCATGCCACGACCTTCAGACGTCCACGCCGGGCGTCTCAGCTGTCCCTTCAGCGAATCACCCTTTGGGGTATGGAGGGGCTGTGGACAGTGGGACCCCGGGTTACTTCCTGTCTTCCAGCAATGCCCGGCCCAATGGAGCCCCAGCTCTAGAGAGTCCTCGCATCGAGATCACCTCGTACATGGGCCTGCACCACAGCAGCAGCCAGTTTTTCCATGATGTGGAGGTAGAGGATGTACTCCCCAGCTGCAAGCGCTCACCGTCCACAGCCACCCTGAGCCTGCCCAGTCTGGAGGCCTACAGAGACCCCTCGTGCCTGAGCCCGGCCAGCAGTCTGTCCTCCCGGAGCTGCAACTCTGAGGCCTCCTCCTACGAGTCCAACTACTCGTACCCGTATGCATCTCCCCAGACATCCCCATGGCAGTCACCCTGCGTGTCTCCTAAGACCACGGACCCTGAGGAAGGCTTTCCCCGAGGCCTGGGGGCCTGCCACCTGCTCGGCTCCCCCAGACACTCGCCATCCACCTCACCTCGCACAAGTGTCACTGAAGAGAACTGGCTGGGGGCTCGTGGCTCCCGGCCCACATCCCCTTGTAACAAACGGAAGTACAGCCTCAATGGCCGGCAGCCCTCCTGCTCCCCACACCATTCGCCCACACCATCCCCACACGGCTCCCCACGGGTCAGCGTGACCGAGGATACCTGGCTGGGCAATTCCACCCAGTACACCAGCTCGGCTATTGTGGCGGCCATCAATGCCTTGACCACAGACAGCAGTCTGGACTTGGGTGACGGCATCCCCGTCAAGTCCCGCAAGACGGCCCTGGAGCACTCGCCCTCTGTGGCGCTCAAGGTGGAGCCAGCTGGGGAGGACCTGGGCACAACACCACCCACATCTGACTTCCCACCCGAGGACTTCACCTTCCAGCACCTGCGGAAAGGTGCCTTCTGTGAGCAGTACCTGTCAGTGCCGCAGCCCCCGTACCAGTGGCCCAAGCCCAAGTCACTGACCCCTGCATCCTACATGAGGTGAGTGGCCGCAGCTAGGTCAGCTTGGGCTTTCCGGTGGGGAGGAGAAAGGGGCTTCCTGTGATTTCTTGGGGTAGTATCACATCTCCGCCTCCTGGTCCTGCTCCCTGGGGCCTTCCTGGCTGCCTGCCTCCAGGTTTTCCTTTCCCTGAGGAGCTGACCCTGACGTCCTCCTTGTTACCTCATCATCTATAAAGATGCATTTTCAATGCTTTTTTGTCCGAGGTCCTTTTGTGGCCCTGGGTTTATGGCTTCAACATAGCAATCTGGGGACACAGTTCTGCTGTAGCAAGGCTTGCCAGCACGTGCATGCAACCGTGGTTTTGATAAGACGGAGCCACACAGTTACCCTACCATTCGTGTCTTCCTGCTGCTTACCCACTTCCTCTCCCGCCTTAATTGCTGTCACTACACTGGCGCAGATGGGCCCTCAGCTAAGCAATCCCCCAGAGCAGCCGCCTTGCTAGTGTTTGGTGAATAACACAGCCGCCTCCTCCCAGGAGACTGGCTCTCGCTTGCTAGCAGTCTGGTGACAGGGAGCTTGAGCATGTTTTCAACTTTGGTCTTAGGTTGTTGGTTTTCCTTTTTAATAGAGCCCAAGGCTGCTCGTGTTCTACGGGGCCCACTTATCCAGCCCGGTGCTTTTATCTTTAACGAAGCAGCTTTCCCCACAGATGGGCCACCCGTGACCCTGGTGGAGTGCTTTCTGCTCCAAGATTTTTATCTGAGGGATAAAAATATCAGGGCCAGGGGACCAAGGGTGTCCCAGTCTGAGAGGTGGCCACTCTGGTGGACACTGCGTATACTGTACCCCAGAGTAGACTGGACCTGGCTCTTCTCCTTTTTATTTTTCCTGTTTTCTCTTCTTCTAGGGTACTCTGAGGGGGGTGTAGGGCAGGACCCACTGGCTTTCAGCAGCAAGTGCCTCAGAAGAAATGGAGATCAGAGAGGTGACTGGCTACATTTCCCCTGCCTTTGGGAGTCCTCCCCTTCACAGCCACAGTGCCACAGCTGTGCCCTGTCAGGGCTGCATGTGGAGAGTTGGTGCTGGTGAGAATGTCCCTGCTCTAAGTTTCTGAGAGCATGTAGCAGGGAATGCCACAGGGTTGACAGTTCCTGAAGCAGCCTGATGGCCACCACCAGCCCCCTGGGCAGTTTGGATGGGAGAGAAAGGAGTGCTAATCTTTGCCTGTTTGCCTTGAGAGTCCCTGCCTCTCCTCAGCCCCAGGAGGCTTGAGGAGTTAATGACTCAGTTACCATCAAAACGAGGGTCCTGGAACTGGGTGTGGTAGCACACACCTGTGAGTCCAGGACTCTGAGAGGCTGAGCAGGAAGATCACAAGCCCAGCTTGGACTGCTTAGCAAATTAGTGAGACTGTCTCAAATTAAACATTATAAAAGGGTTAGGGACTTAACTCAGTGTGAAGACCCAGGCTCCATCCCTAGGATGGCAAAAAGAGAAAGAGCATCTCAGGACTGGGAGGAACTAATAGCATGAATGCAGGAACCTACAAAAAAAAATCTATACAGAAGTCATTTGAGAAATTTGAGAACTGTTTATGCCTGCAGTGCTAGCATTATAGTCTTTATTAAACTCAAAAGAATATGTCAGGGCCAGTCAGATAGCTTAGCGGATTAAAGCACCTGCTTAGGCAGATGCTGGGGCCTGCTGTGCCGGCCCTGCCCCAGGGCGCACTGAGATGGAGCTGAGACTGGGCATGGTGGCCCTTACCTATAATCCCAGGCCCTGGGATGCTGAAAAGCAGGAGGAGCACTATAAATCTGATCTGTGTAGTGAGACCCTATAGACCTTGTACTAAAATACATTAAAAAAAGATATCTCAGCGCTAACTTTTAGCATCCACTCACTCGCTATTCTCTAGGATCCAAATTTCAGACAGTAAGGGGCATTGCCACGCATAAGTGGGCTTGACTGAACTCTTGAACATCAGGGAAGGGGGATGTGATCAGTATAACTGAACTTAAACATGAGCAATCCTTTAAAGTTTGTAAAAATTCAGGTAGACCTTGCATTTTAACATCCTGGGGCTGTCAACCAAGTACCCAGACAGGGCAGCATGAGTAGTAGGGATTTGTTTCTCATGACTCTGGGGATGAGAGTCTAACATAAAGGTATCATAGGGCCATCCCTCCTCCCCACCATTTCCCTCTCGTTGGCTTGCAAATGCCATCTCCCGATATCCTCAAATGATTGTCCCTGTATTTGTGTCCACATGTCCCCCTTTTTTGTGAGAGAGAGAGGGTCTCACTGTGTAGCACAGACTCACAGACTGGCCTCAATTTCATGGCAGTCTTCTGGCCTCTGCCTTAGAGCGCTAGCAGTATAACACTGTGATATCCAACCTGGCCAGATGGCCCCCTTCTTACACGGGTAACAGCACCCACCCCACTAACTTTGTTTTAGCGTGGTCATATCATTAATGATCCTTTCTCCAAATACAACCATGTTCTGATGTACTAGAAGTCAGTAGTGTCACATAGAAATTCTGGGGGCCACAGTCTGGCCCTAACTGCCTGTATTCTGTCCCTGGACAATGGCAGGACCTCTCCAAAGGCAAAGTCCATTTTTTGGCCTGATCCGGGAGCTGGCTTTCCTGGTGGATTCTGGCCTCCTATCTGCCTGTCTTAGACCTGCCTGGCACAGCCACTGGAAAGCACAGCTGCTGTTTTCTTCCTTTGCCTGGGATCATTGGCAGTGTCTCGTGGCAAATGATGCTATTACCTTTATCTCCTGGTCACAGAACTCTCTGACTAGGTGTGATGCCCATGACATTCATGCAAGTTAATGCAAACAAACAGGAGTGGAATGTACCAAACCAACATAGGGGTTTGACGTTCACCTTTCTTTCTGTTTTGGTTCCACCTCAAAATATGTTTCCTGGTCCTCTATGATGTGTTTCCATAGACCTCATTAACTGGGGCTCTGGGGCAGCTGGAAGCCACAGGACAGATGAAGCATGAAGTTATTTTGCCAGCAAAAGGGAGCAGCCAGACTTCCTTCCTGTAGATGCCTCAGTGGCTGTGCATGGGCCGCCCCACAGATGGCTAGGGCTGGCGCTGAGCTGCTGTGTCACTTGTCTCCCACATTTGGGGTGGGACGTTCTCATAGCCAGTTTTCTTCTTTCCCAGGATGCAGACCTCAGCTCTTTCAGTCTGTACCAGTGTTAAAGGAGCTTATGATGAAGTGCCCAGGCTTGTCTTCCCTAGGGAACAGGTGTTGGGATCATTTCTCCCTGAGGACTTTTTTGTTCTGTTTTATGGCTCTCACTCTCTCTTCTGTGCAGAGCTCTCCAACAGGCCCACATAGGTTCAAAAAATGATACCCAATTCTGTTGCATCTGAAGAAACTACTATATGCTTGTGAACACATTGAGAATGTTTGGTAGAATTGTATGGTTTAGAATTTAACTGAATGTCATGTATAGCTTGAGAAGCTGATGCAGAAATTATGGGTGACTTGCTCAACATCCCCTACCCTGAGAAAGTCTATTTTCTCTACCTAACATCTGTCTGCATAGCCTCTTAGGCGAAGCAGTGTTCTTTTCTGCTGCACACGTGCCATAGGTGGAACAACTCTGTGTGACACTACTGAGCACAGAGAAGAGCACATCCTGGCACAGTGGTTCAGAGAGGGACTACCCAGTGACTACCGGGTGCCTGTCCCTGACCAGGGTAGGGTTGCACCTGCTGCCGTATGGAAGATGCCAACTTCTATTCAGTGATTTGTAAAGGTGGTTTTTAATGGAGGCTTGGGATTTATGTATTAACCCAACAGAACTAGAATTTAAACGATCCTTGTCCATCTGTTCTATTTCCGAGCCACATCTAATCAAGTGCTTGTCACTAGTATGTGTGGCAGTGACTGGAGTGCCTCTGCTCTTTCTGAAGAGGCTCATGTGAAGTCTCGCTGTTTGGTCTCTGAAGGCCTTTTGCTGTTTGCGCCCGAATGGTCTCTGTGTCTGCCCTTCAGGAAGCAAAATATATAGGAGGAATTCAGATAAAAAGGAGCTAGTTTGGAGACAGCAGAAGCCTTTTAATTGTGTGTGTTCGTAACACCAGCAGCACATATATTGAGTTAACTCCTCTGCTTCTTGTTTTTCTTTTTTTTTTTTAAGTTGGTATATGTTTACAGAACATAATTATATTCATCACAGGGAGTAGGTACACAGGCATAATATCTTGATTCTTTTATTCTCCTTCCCCACTCCTACTTCCCAAACCACTGCTTTTTAGAAAGAGCAGAGTTTCTAAGAGGTATGATAGACTTACTGAATAGGTTTTACTCAAAGCCAGATTGCTTCTGATGATTACAAGCAGGCATATGGATGAGGCAGCTTTTTGTTGCTGTGACCAAACAGCTGAGAAAATCATCCTAAAGAGAGAGATTCATTCTGGCTCATGGTTTCAGGGGCTCCAATTCACGGTTCGTTGGCTCTGTTACTGTGGGCCTGAGGTGAGGCAGAGACACTATGGTGGGGGGCAGCTGCTTACCTTGTGATAGGAAGAAGAGAGAAAGGCAGAAGACTGGGCCGGGGACCAAGTAGAGCCCCAACCTCATGACTGTTACTTTCAGCCAGGCCCCACCTCTAGTTTCAATCAACTCCCAATAAGATCATCACATCACGACCTCATCAGGGATGAAATTAGAGCCCTTGAAGTCTGATCTCTTCCCAGTTTTATATTTTAGCCATGTTCCAATCAGTAATGTCACTGAGGCATCATTTCAGGTTTTAGCTGTGATGTTGTGAGTCTTAATGGTATTAATAGCTTTGATGCTGTGCATAACTGTTAGGCCTTAACAGGTCTTAACAAATTTTTTAGAAGTTGAGGAGATAGTTCAGTGTTTTTCCTAAAGTGGAATAAGTGTAAGCCTGTAAATGAGTAACAAATAAATCCGCATCTTGTTTTTCTTGAAACATAAATCACCTACCAGTCTCACTGAGGAATTTCTACAGACTTTGGATAGCTGCTCTACTTTTGTGACTGAGTACCAGTCTGGGGTGGGCAAGGTGCTAGTAGAAGATGTCAAGGGATCCTGGCTCTTCAGGCCCACCTCTGAACTCCAGTAGCTAGGCTTGACTGCTCGGGGCTCTGATGCCTGAAAAGAGCATTGTCCTGGGCTCTGTTTGAGGGCACAGATTGTAGGTTGATTCCAAACCAGTGTACTGGAGGGCTGTGTCCCTAGAATAAGGAGTATGTGGGTGGTATTGGCCATAGGGGTCCTCCCAGGACATCTCACTGCAGACTGACAGCATTTACACCGCCTATTTGAGAGACAGGCAGCCTAGAAGTTCAGGATGTGAAATAGCCTTTGTAGTTTGCAAAGCACTTTCACAGCTGAACCTCAGCTACTGCATAAGGCTCTGGTCATGACTGCTTTCGTGCCCGTCCCTAAAAGTCTCGCCCTTTTCTAGGAGGGAACCTGGTACCTTGCTTCTGAGCCATTTCCTGGCTACAGCCTGGCAGTGACACCCAGCCTGTCATTTTAGGGACTCAGCAGGCCTTTCCAGTCTCCCTCCTGACTGCAAGCATGTGTATGTAGCCTGTGCCTTCCCCTAGTGGCATGCCCTCGGAGCTAGGTCTTAACTGAACTCCTGTGACCAACAAACTGGAAGGTAGGCCTGTTGCTGGAAGTGCACTATTATCTTCCTGGTATTTGAAAACTATGGCTGTACTTCACCTTGACTACAGAGGGCTGAAGGCTCCGACGGAAGCCCTGAAGTCGGGGAATAACCTGTAAGTGGGTGTGTGTTCTGGGTGCTAAGTACCT
This sequence comes from Capromys pilorides, assembly GCA_004027915.1. NCBI lineage: Eukaryota > Metazoa > Chordata > Mammalia > Rodentia > Capromyidae > Capromys > Capromys pilorides. Next base: position 8,867 of record PVKN010009661.1, read on the forward strand.
ACTTTCTGAGAGCTTCTTCTTGACTTTGGGAGTGGCCTTTACTGTTTGCACCCAGTAGGAAGAACCAGGAGCCCTCATCAGATGGACCGCCTGCCTACGGGGCAGGTGAGCACATGGGCTGTCTCTCAGCCTGCCTTCTTCCTGCCCTTCTTTCAGCCTTCAGAACCTAGGTATTCCCTGGGACTGCAGGGAGGGCAGAGGCCTGGCTGTGGCTATAGGAAGAGTCCTTCCACCCCTGCACACACTGCATATGCCTTGGAGATGAGGAAGCATGGGACCACGTCAGGGCTCTGCATGACACCTGACTCTTGGTAGGACCAAACCTGAGTTGGGGCCCCCTGTTAAGAACCCCCAGATAATAGCAGAATGGAATGCATTTCCAAGGCAAGCTGGCATTAACCTTGTACCCCAATACCATCTCTATCAGGCTCTGACTCCCAAGAATTCTGAGGGTCAGCCCTCCTTGCAACCCCTTGCAAGACTACCAGGTAACAAGAAGGCTCTGGGACAGAGGCCAGAGTGCCCTGGTGTAAAGCACCTGCCCTCCAGGACCCCTGAGGCAGGAGCTGCATGAGGAGCTCTCTGTAGCACTGAAGACATTGTGTCTTCTGGTCACAGCCACAGCAGTGCTCAGACATATCACTTGTTATGCTTCCTTAGGATGTTACAGTGTGCATCTGATGCCTACAGACTGGGCCCACTCCTTGATTTCTGTCTAAATTTCTGACGTTTCAACTAAGATTTTTAAGGAGGCTGTGAAAATACAAGGTGCCTATCTTGTGGAAGAACATTGGCCCTTGGTCCCCTTGGGACATTCTTCTGTGCGGAAAGGGGAACTCACATACTTCTGTGTTCCCAGAAAAGACAAAATAACTTGAAGCTTTGTGGTTAATGCTCCGGCTTTTCAGTCCAACAGTGGAGACTTGAAATGTTGCTAATCTCAGAGTGGTCATAGTCATTTGACTGGCCATATCTGTTGAGCTCATATTCATCCTACATGGGGTGGAGGGAAAGGTAGACCCAGGCTGAAAAGCTGTCACAAGTCTCCAGTTTTGAGATTTTCCTCTAGTTGGACAACAGCATTGAGAGCTGCTGTGCATCAGTGACCACAGACATAACAGTCAACTCCTGCCCAGACATTCTTGTTTGAGGAACGAAGTAGAAAGTAGGGGTAGTGACTTGGAGCTGGCTTAGATGTGGAGAAATATCCCTACTTAGGGATGGAAATCTAGAGTACTGAGCTGAAATGTTTTATCTATGTCTTTGTTACCTATTGTGAAATAGTTTCCGGAAGCTGGGGTTTGACCCATAAGCATTGTCAGCCATGAACAAAGAAGAATTGGAAAGGCTGCATTTGGGTGAAGGCTTTTCCTTCCAGTATCTCCTAATGAGAACATTTGCTCTGACTTTGACTTCTGTTGGCATGGGGCTGAGACCAACAATTTCCCAGGCCAGGACAAATTGCTCAGACTTCGGCTGTATGCTGCATGGTCGGCCTTGGCTCAGCTCTGCAGGTAGAGGGTTCTGGCTTCCTTCAGAAGGAATTACTTCTTCTTAGGATGTGGAGGTCACGAGTGTGTTCCTGAGAAGCAGTAATTCAAAATATGTTCTTGAAGCTCTTAGTGAAGGAGAGATTATGCGCCTCTATCTCTGCTGGTGGGCAGTATGTGAAAGGCAGGTCAGGTGCATGTCCAGTTCAGTTCCCTCTGCAGAGATTGCTGTTTTTGAGCAAGGTGTTCACTCTGGTCTCCAGGTGAAGCTTGAGCAGGCCTTGAGCCACATGGAAGTGTTCCAGTTGCCTCAGGACTGTCTCCGTGAAGGTAAATGTAGCTTGATGTGTTCCTAATGCTTCAGGCCATGTTTGGACTTACCCTGGTGGCCCTATTTCTGGTGAAGCCATAACTCTGGGCCTAGGTAGCCAGCAGCACTTGTGGTCTGGAAGTACCTACCTTAGGCCAATTGCAGAGTTGATGAGCTCACTGCTGTGATGTCCTGTGCATGGGTCTACTCTGTACAGTGATGGAGGGGACTGCTTGTGAAAATGTCAAGACATGAAGTTAAAAAGCAAGAAGCCATGTGACCTTTTTGCTTGAGCTGAGCATGATGTAGTCCTCATGGTCAGATGCTAGGCTTGAGCCCCCCTCATCTGGCCACAACCCATGTAGTTCCCTGGAGGTGGGGGTTCCTGCACATTGGAGGTAGCCAGCATGGAGATGAGAACAAAAGGCCGTCGGAAATACCATTATTCTTCTCATCAGCCAGAAATCTAAAGAGGAGTGGGCCGGGCAGCTGCTCTTGGCAGTGCTGCCATACAAGAGCTATGCTTGTGCTGTAGCCGTGCCGGGACTCCAAGGGGGCTGTCATGGTCGTGGTCCTGGAGCTGTGATTCCAGGTATTAGAGTCCTCAGTTTCAGCCACTGCTAGGCCTCTGGGTGTCTCCACCCTGTTTTGCAGCAGGGAGCCTTACATGGTATATCCACAGATGACTGAGAAACTGTTCTAATTTCAGCTCAGTATCACACCTTGAACCAGGGATGTTGGTTTTAAGCTTGTAACAGTGCTTTCTACTTACACAGGGGCCAGGTTTTCCTGTAGGTCAGGACCCAAATGAATAAGTGAGTGAATTGGGCGACCTTGACTAGTGAATGATATTTCAGCATTATTTTGACATCAGAGCAATGGGAGTGTTGGTTCTGCGAGTTCTTGTATCTCATCCTACAGGCATTTGTGTGATAATGAGTTTCTTGGTTTGTTTGTTTTATTTCTCATAAGTGACCACAAAAGGTGTGTCGTGATGCGTTCTGGTTGCTCAGATATTCTCTGTATAACCACAGGTTAGCTGTGACTTCCAGGAAGTTCGCTTAGAAAAACGTGTAGTTTGCAGTAATTTAAAGCCCTGACAGAAGAGGTTATGGAGGAACAAGCTGGGAGTCCCTGTCCCATAGGCATCCTTATCCATATCTTCCTGGGGTGCTTCTCCTGGTCTCTCTGTCCTTCCTCTTTGTGGGCTGTGCAGCCTAAGAACAGGTACAGGAGAGGAACTGTGTAAATTGCATGGTGTCTAGCCTCTGGTCAGGAAAGTCTAGTGGAGTTCCTTTTTTTCCCCCAAACCTTACTCTTGAGCAGAAAGGAGTGCTAGGTATTGTGATCGGGTATGTTCTTCTCTCTGTAGACTTTCAGGAGGAAGGGTGCAGTGTCAGTGGACTCCTTGCGAGTAGTGGAAGAAAATGCCCATGCAAGGGAGCTTTTAACTCTGGAGTAAGGGTGGGGGCCCAGGACTTTGGGGAACCTGAGGCTCAGCCTGGCTCCTGCTCTGCTCTGCACTCTGCCCAAGTGCAGGACAGCATGAAGGACCAGGAACAGCCATTGGGCCCTGGCAGGCAGGTCTGGGCTCCAGGCTCAGTTAAAGGCTCAGAGAATATCCCTGTGTTTTTTGGAGGGGAGTCTGTAGGGTATAGGTGGAGAGAATAGATCAAAACCAAAATGGACCCTCAAGGGGAACTTTAAGAGAGGATTTCCTTGGAAAATCTGAGCACCTACTTGACAGGACTTTGGAGCACAACCAATTCAGATGAAATTCCTGAATCTATCATTATACAAACTTTCCTGCACTGTTGCTTGCTGCCTGGGTACAGCAAGTTCCAAGTCTGTGACTTTAACTGGATTTGAACTCAAAAGCCTGATGTATGCTTCCCTATGGGGCAGCGGCTGCCACCATGGATCTCCAAACTCACTCCTGTGCAGAGATCCTGGCTCTTTCTGCCCCCAGAGCTGCTGATCCAATGTGGGGAGCAGGGCAAGAGGAGCAGAGTGGAGTGCCCAGTGGCTCTGGGTTGTGACTAGTCCTGGGGGCAGCAGGTAGAGCGCCAGCCTACACAGCTGTCATGTTGGGGGCTGCACCAAGACCACCTAGGATAAGGGGCAGGGGCAGGAGAGGTGGTTCCTGCCTCATGAACTCAATGGAATGGGCAGAAGGACTGCAGATTGGTTCCTGTGTTATCCACTTCTTTCCATTGATGTTTCCATAAAGGTACATTATCTGCTTCTGTCGGGGACTCTTGTCTACATAGCTATCTCCCATGACCCCCAGGGTACAGAATTCCCGTCCTGGGTTGTTGGAAGAGCCATTAGTGACAGGTGTACTGAAGGCCAGTGCCAGAGGTAAGAAAATAGAGGGTCAGAGGCCAGGCTCCTTCCCACATCTGTGAGATTGGAAGGCTTCAGGAATTCCTGGGTTTCTGTGTCCCTCCCCATTCCTGCCCTTTGGTGAGACCCTTGTTCTCAGAATTCATGGGTTATAGCCACATAGTCCTTGAGGTCATTCCAGGTATACTACTTAAGTTGGGTGCTTGTACCCAGTGACAGGCCTGGCAGGGCAGGAGTGCCTGGTCCAGAGACAATGCTTAGATCTGGGCAGTGTGGGGAACATGTCACCCACAGACCCTGTGCCCATCAGCCAGAAACTTGGTTTTGTCCCCACTGACCACTTGTCCTCTCTTGACTGGGCATGAGCTGACCTCCTGGAAGACTGGCCTCTCCAGGACAGGATAAACTTTCTCAGGCCAGATTCTCTTGTTGGAGAGCTGTAACCCAGCTGTAGACCTCAGCAAGAGCACTGTGTGGTCCTGGGCTTGATTTCAGGTGGGAGGGGGTAGATGGAGTCTTGTGGCTCACTCTGCACAGTGGCTGAGAAATGCACTGATAATCCCCTCTCCTTCCCTCTTTCCTTCCTGTGTTCCTTTTCTCTTTCTTTATTTTTGGACTAAGGAAAAAATCCAAACAACTAACCAGTGAGGAACCCTGTGGCTGCTGACCCTGAGAAAATGTGTCGTAACTTTGAAAACCGTGTTTTGCTTAAACTTATTTTTATTATCCTTCTGTTGGGCAATTTTAGCCCTGCCAGAGTTAGAGTTGGTAGCTTCATCTATCAGAGAATTTTGGGAGTCATACATGGCCTGTACATAGTTCCTCACATAGAGGTTTAACTCTTTCTTAGAGAATTCAGAATCAAGAGGATTTTACCTAAGCCATGTAATCAGAAAGGCCTCCTTGGAGTTTCCACTAGAGAATTACACTGAGGTCCTCCTTCTTCAAGGCTGACTTGTAGGAAAATTTGTCTTCAGTTACTGGCTGACAGTGACTTTGCTCAGGGAGTGGACCCCGAAGACCCCTGGTACCCCTGAGCAGTTGGCCATCATGAAGGGACAGGTTAGCCCTCAAGATATTTTTTAAAAAAATACTATTTTGAAAAAAAATAAAATAAAAAATACTATTTTGGGGGTTATACAAATCAGATCCTTTACTGTGGAATATTTTAAAAATACAGATAATCAAAATCAAAAAGGAATTCCTGGCAATTCTATGACTATCAAGTAATCATTTTAATTCTTATCCTCCAAGCTTGATCTTGAGAACTGTTTTTGGTCTTTTACTTTTCACATCAGGAAACTTTAAACATAGATGCAGAGAGGCCACGTCTGCCTCCCACACCACTTCCCCTGTGCGTGAACCGCCCTCTGAAGCCAGTGCAGGCATCTTATCACTTTATCTGTGTTTCCATGTGTCTCTCTTAAAGGCGAGGACTCATTTTAAGAAACTAATAATGCCATTGTGTCATCTGGTCATAAATGTAAAGTGGCCTCATTGTGTAGCAGCGAGTCGGCGTTAGGATTCCCTAGTCCATAATTTTCTTAGCAGTTGCTGCACGAAGTTCCGTGTAGGTCCGTTTGTCTGGCAGCAAACACCTCAGATCTGAGCATTTGCCCTCTTCTTCCCTGTGGAAGTTGTAGCGGCCGCTTCTGTCTCCTGTCTGAGTCTCACAGATGGCCTCTCAGGCATGCTCTTTGGTGCACGTGTAATCTGTTTATCCCTCAGATTGCTGTGGCCTCAGGCTCTTTAGAGTTTGGACGTTTTCTTGGCCAAGTGATAGTTGACCTCTTGATGATATTGGTGGGGTTTTAAGGACTTTGTTTTAAGGTGCTGGGTCCACAGCAGGTGGCCTTTTGCAGTGGGTCAGACAGCTAAGGGTGGAGCTGCCCTGATGGGCAGAGTGGCCTGACCCTGTGCCTCCTTGGGGGCTTGATTGTGAGGGCAGTGGATGAGGAGTTGTGGGAGGTCTCTACTGTGCCCTCATTAGCAGTTGCTGCTGAAATGACCTGGGCTCTGAGTTCTGGTACAAGTAATGCCTGGGTTTGCTTGCTTCTGAGCCTCCTGGGCATCCAATGCTAGTAGAAATGCCAAAAGCAGAGTTCAGAAACACCTATAAAGTGAAGTGCTATTTCAGAAGACTGTCTTAGGGCCAGTGAGATAGCTCAGCAGACTAAGCACCTACTTAGACAAGCATGGGGATTGGAGTTTCATCCCTGACAGCACAAGTTCCCCCAGAGCTGAGACTGGGTGTCGTGGCAGGTACCTGTAATCCCAGCTGTGGTGAGGCTGAAAACAGAAGAATCACTATGAGTCCGATCTGCACGGCGAGACCCTATACCAAATACATAAACAAAAAAAAGAAAACTGTCTTATCCCAAAGTAGTTTTGAATTCTGGGATGAGGTCTGTGTGGTTCTGACCCAAGATGTGGGGCTGGGTGGGGAAATCCTCCTGTGTGCCCCTGAACAGCCTGATGTAGCCATGGACTGGTAGTGAGGTATTCCCATGGCTTTGCAGGTGCTCAGGGGAACAGAGCTGGGAAATGCTGACCCAGGGTAGACAGGAGCTGGGGATATGGAGACCTTTGAGCTCTGGCTCTAGACCACAGTGTGTAGGTGGCTTCCACACTGTGAACTGTGCACCTGCATCATCCTCCACACTTCTCCTGTGAGAGGGAGCATAGCCTATCTCGTGGGAAGTGGGTCTCAGTGCTGTAAACAGTGATTCAGACAGGGAGAGCTGGGCTCCTCCTGCCACACACCCACAGGCTACGGAAGGTATGACTGGCTCACTCGGAGCCAGGCTGTGTTCTTTCCTACCCCGCACCCCAGCACAGAAATGCATTAAATACTAGAGCCCGAGGCTTCTGATACAGAATTAAGAAGCAATTCTGTACCAAAATCTCCATGCACACATTCAGGAAGAATCTGAGATCTGCTCAAAGGCATGTTTGGAGTAGGCTTCAAGCTGCTGTGTGGCCTCCCAGGGCTGATGTCCAGGCAGAGGCAGTGTCTGCATATCCACACGGATGCATCTGTGGCCATTGGGCTCCTGATGCTGCTCACTTCTAGGTCTGTAGGTGCATTTTCTTACTTTTTTGTGTCTTATGTCATTTGTTCCATGAAGTTTACAGGACCTGTGCTCTGTCTATCAAGGGATTTGGCTTATAAGCAACTGTTCTGAACAGGACCAGAGAATGGTAACTGACACTTATGCATCTGATGATATAATGACAGTGGATATCACCCCACAGTGGCCATCCATAGTCCCTGGACAGCTCGTCTTTGTGGACAGAGAAGCTGGCCTCAGGTGTGTGCTAACTGGCCTGGAGTCTCACTATGTTTTTAGTAAGACATGCAAAAAAGATCAATTGGATGCTTACAAGCCTAGATAATTCCAGAACCTTCACTACTAGTGGACGAGAAGTATGTATTTTATTTATATTTATTATTCATACATTATGTTTTGTCCATATATTTAAGTATTACCCATATATTTAAATATTATATGAAGGTGGGAACAGAAACATGGGGAACCATTTCTGGGGAAGAGCATTGGCAGAAGTTCACACGGATTAGGACTTGTGCTGGGACCAGTCCTCAGAGGGGCTGTATGACTTCCTGCCACCTCAAGGGAACACAGAGCTAATTGTCAGGCACCCTGAAACACTCATGTCCTTTGACCATGCAGCTGCACTAAGGCAGGGTCGGGGAGCTGTCCCTATTGAGTCATGGGCTATTTGTATCCGTGAAACTTATAACAGAAAGCTCTGGCAGCAATATGCCCTAATGCTCAAGTATGGTCTTTCTTTATAAGAACAGAGGCGGCAATCAAGAAGTTGGGTTAGATTGACTGTTGCTAGTTAAATGCCAGTCTGGACTACATCGTGAGATGTTCCTTCAAAAAACAATAGAGCAAAACAGACAAAACCCAAAACTAGGATACCAAGCTATACATTTTGTTTTATAATGATTTAGCCCTTTTTATATAGAAATATTTATGCATCTTTACTGAGGTGTTGAATTGACTCTTTGGGGTAATGGTGTAGGTAGGTTAAATAAGTGGGTGACTTCATTCCTTGACCTTAGGAACCTTAGTGGATGTCACCCCTGATTGATCAGGATCACTCCTGATTTCTTGGTTGCATTGAATGTTGTCTTAGCTACTTTTCTCTCATTGCTGGGACAAAATACCCTACACCCAAAGTTAAGGAAGGAAAGGTTTATTTAGCTCAGTTAGTGGAGGTTTCAGTCCATACTTAGCTGGTTCCAACGCAGAGTGACACATGGCAGAGGGCAGCAGTTTATGGCAGCAGAAAACAGCAAAGAGCAAAGGGAGGTGCATGGGCTGCGGCAGCTAGCAAACCTTCCTTTTATTATATGCAGATTACCAATGCTAGGGCAGGTGTTGCACTCACACCCATAATCCCTGCCTTGGATCATGAATTAATCACAAGCTCTAGAAGCTGCTCCAATGACTGTATGAGACTTTAGGGGAACAACTAGATGTAAACCATAACAAGTATGACATTTAAAAACATGGAAATATATAAAGATGAGCTAACGTTGGAAGTCATGGTGTGATCTTCAGTCAGTGAGCCCCAGCTGTTGAGGCTGGGAAGAGTTGCTCCACCCAACTCCATTCCTCTCTAGTCTTAGTCTCTTTTTTTTTGATATAAGAAGCAGAGTTATATTTTTTATGGAACTTCCAAATTCATACTGAAAATTTCCAACCAAAACTGACAATCTTAATTTTCTATATTATAATATTTATTTCCTAAACCATGGTTTAGGTGTACAGCACTGTGGGCTGTACACATGTGCTGTAAATCTATAAAGGATTGAATAGCAGCAAATGACACAAAATTATTCCTGTGTAATAGTCAGGTGCAGAGGGTTTAGATTCCCTTACCTACAGGAAAGAGGATCATCTTTGCCAGAGTGTGAGGTGCTGGACATTTCCTTGTTCCTTCTTTGCTTCCCCTCTTTTTCCTGTCTCTGTGTCTGTGTCTGTCTCTGTCTCTGACAAATGCTTAGCCCGTGGGCAGTGGGTGTCTTTGTATGTTCAGTGGCCCCCGTTCCTATACCCTGTCCTCTGGTCAGGGAGCAGAGGTAATCAGAGGAACCCTCCAGTGTAGAGGAACTCTTGGTTGTCTGTCTCTGCCTCCTGTGCTAGGAGCCAGGCCCCTCACCTGCTGCACTGTACTCCCCTCCCCAGCAGTTGCAGTTGGCCTCAACTCTGTAGAGTGGCCTTCCCCAGGATGCTGTCCTCCCTCCTGGCCAAGCCTGCTGCTGAGCCACTCTTCCTTCCGCCTGGCAGCACTGCCGGAAACTGGGCGTGTGATGAGATAACCCCACACAGGAAATGGCCCTGACAGCCACAGCCGAGAACCTGCTCGGCTCCTAGCAGCACATCCCAAAGAGCAATACTGCTGTGGCACTATTCAGTCCTACCACACCCAGCCCATGCGGGGGGCTTCCTTTTTCTGGGCAGACACAGATTCTTAACATAACTTGTGCTAGTATGTGTGAGTCAGACATGGGGGTTTTGTGCTGGGCTTCTAGGTCACTTTGCATCTGGTCAGGATGGAGTCGGTATTTGCTCCACACAGGTAGGCCACGAGCAATTCTATTTTTCCTTTTCCTGACTCTGGGCAGAAGGCACCAGTGAATTGGCAATTTCAGGGAATTTATTCCTAAAGCCCCAGACCAGCTGGGCATAGGGGCCACCAAGACATGGATCCCAGGAGGGCCTTCCTGCAGAGCAGAAGGTCGTGACGTGACTTTGCTCCTGGCTGGCACCTGCAGGCTGTCTCTCCAGGCCTCTTCCTGGTTCTGGGCAGGGATTCAGTCAGCATTTTTTTTTTTTTAATATTATGGCCTGCTCAGCCTGCCTTGGGGGTGGGTGGGGCTGGCACAGCATGTGGTGCTGGGGAGTCCAGCCATGGTCCCTGAGTTACCTAAGCTTACCCAAGCAGGAGCTTTAGGTCATGGAGCCATCTCTCTGGCCCTCATCAGCATTTTAAGATTCAGGCTGAAAGCACTGAGAGACTAGGACCATGAGACGGTGAGAAGTCTTGTTTGCTTGGCTTGTGCCTCTGATTTTAAGAAACTTTTTAGTCAGGCCCTATCTTGTGAGGAAGTTTAGATCATTTACAGAAACTTATCATGAAGGAAGAAAAACATTTCGATCAAAGTGTGAAGAGCTGGCCAACTATGACCCCGCAAGGTGATGAAGTGGCCACTGACTACACTACTTAGTCACCCAAGGCAGAGCACCACCCCACTAATGGGTGCTAGGGATGTGAGGTAGATGGTTGCCCACTAGTTGTGCCTTAGGCGTGCCTTGGGCTCAGTGGTCCAAGAATGTGTCCACTGGCCTGGGCCTTAACAGTTCTGTCTTCCTTTGCAGCCCATCTCTGCCTGCTCTTGACTGGCAGCTGCCGTCCCACTCTGGCCCCTATGAGCTGCGGATTGAGGTACAGCCCAAATCCCATCACAGAGCTCACTACGAGACAGAGGGCAGCCGGGGGGCCGTGAAGGCGTCGGCTGGAGGACACCCCATCGTACAGGTATGGGGACCGCTGGATCTGAGGCTCATGTGAGTGTCGGCACTTTTTACCCAATGACAGCAGCAGAGCAATAGCCTGTGTGGCTTTCCCACCCTCCCTAGTGCAAACATTGTTTTCTGACCACGCAGCTAAGCTAAGTGTTATCGTAGTATGAAGTGAAGTTCCTGTCTTTTCCTCAGTGCAGCTGCTTCTTGACTTTACGAGGGTTGTGTCCTGATGAACCCAATGCAAACTCCCCTCTGGTATTGGCGACTCTGCTGCTCTTATTGCCCCTGCCTCCCTCATGACAAGAGAGCACATCCCTTACTGCTATTCCAGGAACAAAATTTAAAGTATAGTTATTCTGTATACCTATCTGTGATAAATTGCTCTTCATACCATTGTAAAACTGAAAGATTGTAAGGTGAATTTCATAAGTTAGGAGCCAACTGAAATCTCAGAGTGGAGAGATCCTGTGGCTCTTGTCTTTATAGAAGACTATAACTGTTTTAAAGCTTTGCCCAAGGCAATGTTTATCCCTATGTCCCTGATAATTTTTATGACTTGTGTTCTTTCCTGGAACAGAAGTTCTCCAGATGTGCCCTTACCACCTGCTTCACATCACCTCATCTGAATGTTTGGTAGAAATGTAGGTGCTGGGTAGAAGGCCTGCTATGGGTAGGACTTGGAGCTCTGTGCTCCCAGCTCTCAGGGCAGGTGATGTCTGAGAGGCTGGTGATGAGGTGGTGGTTGCCCAGGGAGAGGTGGTAAGCTAAACCACGGCAACCTGTTCTAGGGTCCCTTGCCAGGGACGAGGATCTCCCAGGGGTGGCTCTGGGTATGTTTCCCTGCCTGATTAACACTTCAGGCAGGGATCTATTTGCTATAGAGCCAGAATATCCATCAGCAATTGTTGGGTGACACGTTGGTGACTGTGAGGGGCCAGTAACCCATTTCTGTCCCTTCTCGACTAGGACATCAAAGTGAAATCCCCCATCAGTGATGTGATTGCTTCTCTTTTGCATGCCTGTCATGGAAGGAGTTAGACTCACCTCCACCCCCAGATGTTGATTCACAATAGCCACAGAGAGGCCTTTTTGCCCTCTGGCCAGGTCTCCAGCCAGAAAGTGTTATAGAGAGCCCTTTCCCCAGTGCCCTCAACATCACCAACCTGGTGCCAACCCTGCTATTTAGGGAATGATGCAGGCTGGAAGGGGTGCTCAGCAGGTCACCCTGTATTTTTATTTTATTCCATTTAGATAAATAAAAAGCTTGTGAGGGCAGGAGGCCATGCAGACAAATGGCTGTTTGCCAACGCAGCAATCAACTACGTGGAATTAGCCAGGCAAGGTGCAGAAACGAAGCACTTTAGCAGTGCTTGCAGATGATATAAGGTGATATTTGTGGCCTGTGTGCTTGATGCCAATTAATACCTACTTTGTTAGCTGCTTGATGTGAGAAAATGCAGGAGACACATCAGTGCACAGCAGCCAGTTTGACATTTTAAGTTTCCACCTTCCCAGGTAGAAAAAGGTCAGATAATGCCTGCCTTTAGTTGCACTAAATAAGTACAGGTATTTACCTCCTTTTTTATGCTATGGTTTTCACTGAATGAAAGTGCATTATTGCTGAATGGAAAAGATATTAAAAGGAGGGGAAATAAGTCTGTTAAAGAAGGAGGCATGAAAATAAGCAATAAAGAAATAATGGCTGAAAACCCCCCACTTATTATAAATTATATCAGCAAGGGGTGCTGGGCATGGGGCTGAGTGGTGTCAACATCCAGCCTTTAGCATGAAAGGCAGAATAGCAGACTCCGGTCTGTGCCTTTGCAGCATTTGATTCAGTGATGATTGGAAGAATCTCAGCTATCTTTTGGAGGATACAGTGGTGATGAGTGTGCTGAGGCCTAGAGTTTTAACAGGCTGGTTTCCACCATCAGCAAGTAGCCCTAGTGACAGTAGTCAAGCGCCTGTGATGCTCCATAAGACCATGGTAAAACCCGAGGCCAGGGAATTGGTTCCATTGCTGCTGTCCCCTGCCTTGGGCAGTGGACATGACATTCCTCTGTTAGTACAGTGTTGAGAAAATGGACATTTTAAAGGAATTATAGTTGAAATTGTCATTTAAAATATCTCTAATGTTTGTCCAAGGTTACTTAAGTCAAATGATAGATGTTGGTGGAGGGGGCCAAAATGAGACAGATGGGATGTTTCCGTAGAGCAGTTGACCACTGCCACTTCCTTACAGTTGAAACAATCCCTGAACAAAAAGGCATGCCAGGATCTGTCACCATTTCTAATGATGAGAAAGTACTAATTGAAACAGTTTTTCTGGTATGTCCCTGCCATGTGAACTCATGTCTATGCCAGTGTGAGGTAGGCAACTAAAAAGAGGGGGTTTTGGGGTTTTGTTTTCTTTTTCAGTTGGTGGACCACAAATTGGATAAAAATAGAATTTGTGCACAATTATAAAACATACGAAAATAGAAAACTCTCTCAGTTGCTACGAAAGCTCAGTAACCACAAGGTTCTGTTCTGTGCTGATGAGTTATTTTGGCACATCCTTTAACACCAGCCACCCTGATGCCCAACCCTCCTCTTGCTTCCAGAGATGGGCTCATGATGCAGTGGCCCTGGGTGAGTCCACAGCTTGGTCAACACATTGAGGTCACAGCTGCCACCTATGGGCTGTCTCATGGTCAGTGGACACTAATGCAGCCTCAGCTGTTCAGACCTGTGCCGTGAGCCGTGGGAGCCCTCATATATTCGGAGGTGCTGTCTCTCTAGTGTATGCAGAGATCCATTTTCCTCTGTTTCACAAAGACAGTAAACGATCAGCCTTGTGGTCTGTGGCAGTGATCCCTAGCAGTGCCTCCAAGGAAGATGGGAAGAAGAGAGAGGGACTCCCAGTGCCTGGCTCTGATGCTGTGGGTAGGTGCAGATGTGGCAGCCCCTCAGCACTTGTTGCCCTGTCTAGAGGAAGCAAGGAAGAGTATACCATGACAGCCCTATCTGGGTGGAGTCAGAGGTTACAGTATCTCAGGTTAGGGGTGAGTGTTTGTGTCTGGTCCAGCCACCTTATGCAGAGAGGACTTGCCCCAGGCCATGGCTAGCCAGTGGTGGGTCGAGGATTCAGGGACCTTTACCTCTGCTTGCTGTTGTTTGGAGTTCTGCTCTTAGGGTCACATTCTTCACCAGGGGCAGGCTTCCTTCTGCCCTTCCATCAATTCACCTTTCTCATGCTGGGAAATAACAAATATTCTCTGGGCCCTGCTGGCCATTAAGTCATCACTGAGCTGTCTACGCTTGCAAACCATCACCTGTGTAGCCACAGGATCAAAAACACTGCACCAGTAGGGAAGCCATTGACACCTAGGCAGGAGACAGTAAGGCCGTGGGCTCATCTGGCCCATGTCAGGCTTGTCTGGAAGTTCACAGGGCGAGTTCAAGGCCAGCTCCACAGCCCTGGGTGCACCTGCAGCCATGGTGCCAGCTCTCCTTACCTCTGATGACTCTGGTCCTGCAGGGACCACTGTGGAGGACCACCTGAGCAGCTCTCCTTGAAAGAAGAGCGATTACCTCCACTTTGACTGAGCCTGACCCTATTTCCTTGCATTGAAATGTACAAAGCTGGCTAGGACTTATACTATCTCTGAATATGGCGGAGGTGAATGCAGGCCTCCTACCTAGCCCCTCACAGTGCTCAACTTCTTCCCACAATTCCCTTTCACAAGCCACTCCCCCTTCTCCAATGAATAAATCCCAAGTGCAGCCCTAGATCAATTTCTTGGTTCTGGAAAGCCATATTTATGGCTGGACTTAGGGCCCCTTGGCTCCCCATTAATTATGGGTTTATGTCTTAATGTCTTTGTTATCGCCGTGGGTTGTGCTGGGAGTGGTAGATTGGAATTAACTTGGTGGAATT